>CM045914.1:4439095-4599463 GCA_025169955.1 Salix arbutifolia
GCATCTAGGGGTAAATATGTAGTTTTAACATGCAAATAAAAATGGAAAAGACCAAGACACCCCTAAACAATTTGTAAATACCACTCATGTCATCTGAAAATATCCAAAATACCCCCAATATCAAGGGCTAAGTTTTTTGGACTAGGGTAAAACATTAATTTTACTATTAAAATCTACAGTGAAGGGACACGGTAAAACATCAATGCCTTCTAGTTTTTTTAAATTCTTGTCTTTATTAGTATGGTTTTTTTAAACCAATGTTGCACACCAAAATTAGATACATTTATGATTCTATTATAAGAATGTAATCATGCTAAATAAAGCTAATGTATTTATAACAAAAGAATTTTTTTCGAGTCCTAAATAATAATATAAAATATACTTTTATTTATAAAATTGACTAAACCTAAGTCGATAACATTTAACTTAATTAGTTCATGATTATGGATATTGTTTTTATTTTATTTGAAAATGAGCAAAAAACTTTAGTCTTATACTAGATTTGTTAATGTATTTTTAAGAGTGTGATTGAAGTTACTTTTCAAAATATTTTTTTTGTTTAGAAATGTATTAAAATAATATTTTTTTTATTTTCTTAAAAATTATTTTTGATATTAATATATGAAAATAATTTAAAAATATATAAAAATATATTTTTAAATAAAAAAAATATATTTTTTTTAAAACTATTTTATAATGCAATGAAACATGGATATATAATATAGCTTTTGTGAAGGCATCGGTGTTGAGGTCTTCCATTATGTGTGATGCTTCTAGATGCTTTATATCATCAGGACCCACACCCTTCCTGCTCGACAAATCTATCACGCCACCACAATCTCACCGTGCACGTGTCTAGAATCCATCAGCCCTCCATACTTTCATCGACTCCCTGCATAACCGACCACACAAAGAAACCCATTTGGAGGCTAAAACAGTAAACTCAACCCTTCCAACCGGCACCACTCGGTAATCTCAAGCCCATTACCGGGTCAATATCCCGTTAACCAGTCACCCCTATAAATAACCCTAGCTAGGGTACAAAAGCCCCGCACCATCCACCAGCTCCATCACCTGCCTGCCTCCCCCCCCCCCCCCCCCCCCCCTCTCTCTCTCATAATTAGATGATGAGACCAGACCAAAATCCAAACCCAAAACAACACAGCCTCAAATCTCTCTCATTCATCTCTCTCTCTTTTAAATCAAAACCTATAAAAGAAACCTTTTTTTAAATTCTTCCCTCTCTCTTCATTTTCCTTCTAATTTTTTCTTTTAAAGCTCTAACTTTTGGGCTCTAATCTTTGAACAAACCCTAGATATTCCTTATTTTTCGCTTGATTCAGGGTTTTGGGTACTGGGTTGGGATTAAACAGTTCAAAATTGAATCTTTTTGGATAGATCTGTGTTTTCTTATTTATTAATGAGGTTGGATTCATCTTTTTTGGCTGTGAAAACGAAAACCCAGATATAAAAGTTTATATTTTAGTCGTGAAAGGACTAACCTAGATAAAAAAATCCAGTTTGTAGGCGTGAAAAGAGGAACCATTTTTTTGTGTGTGTGTGTTTTGTTGAGGGATTATTGGGGTAGTGTGGAACAAAAAAGGAAGAAATGGCAGAGCAAGGAAGCTTGGAAGGTAGCCAGCCAGTGGATCTCTCCAAGCATCCTTCTGGCATTGTTCCCACCCTCCAGTAAGTCTTCCTTTGCCTATTTCTTTCCATAAATCCAGGCTATTTGCTTTATATTTGTGACCTAGGTAATGTGAAGGATTTGCCGAAGCGTTTCGTTTTTTGGCTTGATTGCAGCTCTGTTTGTTTGATTTTCCTGAAATAAGGCTTGTGTGGTTGTGGTGATGCTTATAAATTGGAAGGAGAAGAAAGTAGTAACTGCGATTAAGTTGTTTGTAATATCTTTTTGAAGGCTGTGAAGTGTTTTTTGATGTAAGTGGATCAATGCTTAGGGTTTAGCACTGGAAGGCCTCAGTGTGGAGCTGGGTTTTTTGACATATGTAGTAGATGAAAAGAACATTCGTTTGATTTTTGTCAAATACCGCGAATGAGAGGAGGAAGAGAAGAAGTGGGATTTGTTTGCCAATGTGCAGTTGTAAATGAACCTTTCTTGAATAATAAACTCAAGCAGCATGCTTGTTATTTCTTGTTTATATATATGATGAGTAATCATGCGGAAAATTGTTGTTTTCTACGTGGAATGAATTAAAAGCTGAAGCTTTATAAAACAGATATGCATGTGATGATCTTTGCTTGCATTAGGAAGTTGTTCCCCGAGTAGCGTTTGACAATTCTAAAAAGTTTTAAAACCATGTCTTCTTGTACTATGCCTCGCTAGTTAGTTGAAGAGAGGTCCTATTGTTAATTTGATACAATACCCCACAGCTGAAATCATCTATGATAAATATGTGGTCTTGGTTATGTGTTTTAGCTTTAAATTTTAACCTGGTACCAGGAGGAATGGAGCTCAAATAGAGGTATTGAGTTATTATACATTGGAGAAATAGTATGAATGTGCTGTGTTTCTTACATGTGAATTCAGCTTTTGACTTTGTTTCTCTCAATATGGAGATAAATGTGAAGTGCCCTTGTTTGACAATATTTAGATTTGACATTCCACTGTCTTTTCCCATGCTTTATTTTGTGGTTTTTGCTCACCATATTCTTTCTTTGTCTCCAAAACTGATTCATCAACATTGAGTAATCTATGTAAAATTTTGACATTTTATGGTTATGGTTGGAACCCTGTACTTCTAGGAACATTGTTTCAACAGTAAACTTGGATTGCAAGCTGGATCTTAAGCAAATTGCCCTGCAAGCCCGTAATGCAGAATATAATCCCAAGGTATGCCTGTGTTTGACAAATTCCAGATACAAACTCCATTGTTTTTGTTCTATGTGGTTCCTCACCTTTTATACATGTTCATCCAGCGTTTTGCTGCTGTCATCATGCGGATTAGGGAACCAAAAACTACAGCATTGATATTTGCCTCTGGCAAGATGGTGAGTTATCTGCTTCCCAAAATTATGCTTACTGATGGCTGTATATTGGCTGTTGCTTTCAAAGTGTGCTACATGGATTCGTTATATTACCAATGGTTTCAATGAATGTTGCTTGAAATGGAACATTGTGACTCAAGTGTTATGTGATTGAAAAAAGTTGTGTGGAACTGCAGGAAAGAACTACATAAGATTTAAGGATATTTTTAAGTGTATTGATGATAAAAAGGGATGGTTATTTGAGATGGCTTGGCCTTAAATCTGACCCCTATCGAAACTGAATGGTGGAAAGGGGGTGAATTTCAACAATTTATCCAGTTTGTGAATGATGTTCAGTTGAGTTGAGGTGCTGAATATTGTATTATTCTGATTTTAACTCTGGAAGGTTTCTGAGTTTTGCTTTTATTGAAGAGTGTGAGTTATCAGTATCATAGCTAAAATCATTGTGTATTGCTAATTCTACTTGGTATATTTTGGTGATTTCTTGTTGTCCTTTGTCTGAAAGAGTTTGTTTTCCTGCTGTATCAGGTGTGCACAGGTGCCAAGAGTGAACAACAGTCTAAACTGGCTGCCAGAAAGGTATTGCCTTCTTCGCTGGGGAAAATTAGTATGTTTTCTGTAAAATCTTTTCACAGAAGGAAAGTTGACTCCAATGTTAATTTGCACCATTTCTTTTAAACAGAAACTTTTAATCCTTATTTTTCAATATTTTTGTTTCGGGATGGTCTCTACCAATCTCCTTCTGAAACTAAATCTAGTTTTCTGTCTCCTTGTTGGTAAACAATATATCACAACTAGATGTTCATTTATAAATTTCTAGCGACACCCAAATACCCATCAGTTGGAAGATTTTTTATGGACCTTTTCATATTCATCATGTGGGAAACATTATATTGTTTTTCCCCAGCAAATAAATGCATTCTGTTGTTTTTCATAGAAGAGTGAAACCATAGACTGAAGTGAAATGGAAATGTGTAACAAGTATAACAGGATGCATGTTTTTTCTCGAAATGCTTTTATTTTGACAAGATTCTCATTCAAAATTGAATCTATTTTTTCCCAGTATGCTCGAATTATCCAAAAGCTTGGCTTTTCTGCCAAATTTAAGGTATCATAACTCTCTCTCATTCTCTCTTGTGCACAAAAGAATAAGTTTCTTCTGGTTAGTTTTGAGCTGTTGTCTTTTGAAGTTCCTCTCTTGCTTAAATTTCCTCATTGCAACTGCCAGGACTTCAAGATTCAGAATATTGTTGGCTCCTGTGATGTCAAGTTCCCCATCAGACTTGAAGGGCTTGCATACTCCCATGGTGCTTTTTCAAGTGTAAGTAAATCTGTTGAACATGGACTCCATTTGGCCTAGCAGAAAGAGGGCTGCTTTAAATAGCTTTACATTTAAAGGAAGTTGAAAGTACACAGCAGAAACTGTGTTTTACTAATTACTCTAAGCAGATCTTGCTGCCAAACAGAGCCTCGCTCTTCTGCCTGTATTGTATTTGATTAGTATGAATTTTAAAACTCGTGTTGTAAAAGGATGTGCTTTTTGGAGGACATGCATTGTATTTATGCAGTATACACCTCGGCTCTTGTGCTCTAATTATGCAGTGTAAGCCTTAGCTCTTGTGCTCTAATTATGCAGTATGAACCTGAACTCTTTCCGGGTCTAATATATCGCATGAAACAACCAAAGATTGTGCTCCTTATTTTTGTCTCTGGAAAAATTGTGATCACTGGAGCCAAGGTAAATCCAAGATCTCTTGTTCACCATCTGTGATCTGCAGACTGATAGAGTTCGGTTGCTGATACTTGATCTTTGTTTGACATTTTAGGTGAGAGAAGAGACATACACAGCCTTTGAAAATATATACCCTGTCCTTACAGAGTTCAGGAAAGTCCAGCAATGGTATGCCTCTCTATCTCTGTACCTCTCTTTATATCTGATCATTTAACTCTTATCAGGCTTAATCTGTATGTCTTTTCTATTGCTTTGCAGATATTTATTTGAAATGGGGCTTTCGTGATATTGTGGATAGTCATGGATGAGGTGGGTTCAATTGTGCATATGTGAAAGCTTTGACACAGCCTTCATGGCTTCGGGTCTGTTGCTGTCTTCTAATGTGTTTGGTCTCATACCCCCACCGAAAGTGCGCGTGTGACCTGGGGGAAAGTGCTTTTGTAATGTGTAATTAGTAAGGAGTGTAGGAGTTGCAAGGGAAGGGCGGGGGACTGAATAACATGTCTTTGTATTTTAGTCAATGCAGATCACATTTTGATAATTTTAATGTGAAAAACTTCGAATTTTGACTCTAACCGTGTTTCTAACATTTCTTATTGTTCATGTTTCTCTACTTGTATCTACTAAGCTAGTGTGCATTTGAAACTTAAAGTTCAGTAATTTTTAATGATCTACTGGACAACATGTGCAATGGCAAACTATTCAAAACATAGAGGTGTGTAATGATGTCACAGATGTCTGTTGTCTGAGAAATCGTATGATTAGACCGGTCTGTTTCTTGATCTTTTTTCCATAATGAGCACACCCAAAGTCTCAACATTTTCGTCAAATTTGGAGGTGGTTCTAGCGTTGATTATTTTCCTTGACTGCGTCCTTGGCTGGCACGTGTACTTCAAAAAGCAGGTCTTTCAATGAGACTCTTCGATCTTAAATCAGTTAATGTACAGGTAAAATAAAACGAAGAAGGAAGTGCTAACTTGTTTGGTTAGAGCGGCTCCGTGTGGTCAAGCAGGGATCTGGCCCTGCCAGGTGACTGGGTGTGTTTATACATAGCATATCATATCGTGGAGCTAAAATCTGTTGGGCCATGGTGGCTTGTTGGTTGCTGTGCTATGCGTCAGCTAAGCACCATTAGTGAAGAAGCTGGCGCCTGATATTAGCTGCGGTGCAGGTTGCATCACCGGAGGAGTTGTGCTATAGTTGAGCAGCTGTGCTAGCACGAAAGTTATCCTCATTGCAATTGACGTAGAAAGGAGGCGGGCACAGCCCCTGTGGTCTGAGCCCGTGCGGCCATGCATGCAGATTGGCCGCGTGGGTTGAGCCCCGCAACCAGGGCGATATTCGTGTGTGTGCATATATATTTTGAGGAATTATAGTTTTTTGGTACCATCACCTATCAAGAAATCATTTTCTCGACGACAAATAAGAGTCCAAAATTTGAAGTGAAACTCTCTTGCACTGAACAAAATGAAGAAGCAAGAGAATGGCAGATTTGTAAATTTAACCACATTCAAAAAAGATATTCGAGGTATACAGAAGTGAACGAAAACATGCGTGTGTTAACATGTGGCAACGGTTTTTTCTCGTAAGCAGATTTATTTTTATTTTTATTTTCCGAGAAGATTTTTCTTCTCTTTTACTTCCAAGAAACCAAAACCTTCAAATGCCTACACAATCAAGTAACTTCTCGGCTCTCACGTTAACATCTATAAAGCGCAAACAAGAAAGCAGTATTCTTCCTCTCTGCCAGTCTTTTTGTTTCTTGAAATATAAAATAGTTGATGGCTCAGTTTACAGCTCAAGGTCGCTTGAAGTTGCCGTTTAACAATGATGGGGCTAACTGGAAACTTCTTGGGAATGATTTTGTTGGTGGGTTGAGATCATTTCAGACCCAGAAGAGAAAAATCAGGTTTCTCGGTACTAGTGGTACAAGGTTATATTCTGCTTCTTCTTTGAGCAAGAAACCCAAGCATTTTTATACAGAGGCAAATCAAAGTGTTAGTGACGTTAATGATGAAAGCAAAGAAGATTATGAGAGGGATGAGTTAGCTTGCTTCAGAGGTCTTGTCTTAGATATCTCTTACAGGTACCTCATGTCTTTCAATTCACACAGTTCTCTTACTTGTGGGTATCGATTTATTTATTGTTTGTTTGACAAGGTTCATTATTTAAATATTGATTTTTGATTTTTTCTTTCTTTTGATAGTATTGATTGGATTCTTTATTTATTCAATAGGACTCTGTAAAATGTCATGCTCTGTGTTTAGATTTTAGTGAACAAATGGACTACTTCACTGCATGATGCGTGAGATGTTTGCTAGTTTGAACTAGTGAGTATGTTTCTTGAAGTATTAGTTTAAATCATTTTAGACTGATATCTAGGATTTCTCTTATTCTTTTTCCCCTACTATTTGATCATGAATTGAACCCGAAACATATGATAACAATTCAAGCATTTGTCATGGATCGAAAGGTTATTGTTTTAAGCGAATGCCATGTACAAGTTACATTAGCTGATTTTATGATGAAATAGCGAGGGTGAAGTTGGGTGCATACTGCGTCATATTCTACTGCACTGGAACAAATCACTTACATGTGATCTGCCATGAATACTTTGCATCAAAGCTCTACTTGTACTCTAGATTTGCCGAAGATGAACTGAGAACGGGTAGCATTGCTTGTGGACTTGTAGCCTGAAGTGCAGTTCATATTCCTTTAAGAATGATAGTTTCAAATAATGGAAGATTGGTGTTAGCAGAAAGAATAACTTTGGGCTAGTGTTGTGTCTGATGCTCGTAGCTTAAAACCTCTCTGGCACACGGTTAATAACCATCTGCTAATGTCTTAGAATCCCGTTGACATCATTTCTCTTTTTTTGATTGTGGGTTTCCATTTAACTTCTGTATCCCACTTCCTCTCTGCACTTCATTTCAACATCAGTAGAACAGGACAGAAAAATTAGAAGCTACAATTATTTTTTCTGGAAATGCCCGATTCAATTGCCACTTTCTTTTCTTTTTCCTTCCTTTTTTCCCCTGCCAATTTAGAAAGATTTGGATAGATGTTTGTACATGGATCTGATTGTTCTTTTCCTGCACCAGGCCAGTCAATGTTGTGTGCTGGAGACGTGCCATATGTTTGGAATTCATGGAGAAGGTCGGACCAATGTGGCTCCCTAATACACTCAGATTTGTGAACAGCAGTCATATACAGTTTGTAGTTCATGGTTGCAGCTTATGCAGTTAGTTTCTCACGCAAATTTGTATCAACCATGAGGAAACCTAGTAAACATGACAATGCAAACTTTTTGTTTAGCTTATCAAAGAATGATCATGTAGCATTGATGGGAAGCATGCTGGTGCATGATGTGATAGCTATGACTAACTTGTTTCTGAAACATATTGACACCACATTTTATTTTCTTAGCTTAACAATGCCGCCCGCCCCCACCTCCCAGCCCCAACTCACGCACACATGCTCTCACAACCGCATGTAATTTATGCTTTACATTTGGTTTTTGATTTCTTTAACATTTTGTTTCCAGGCTGATGTGCTAGAATATTATGACCAGACTGTAAATTCTCCAAGCGGATCCTTTTACATACCAGCAGTATTAAGGGTAAGAATTTGAGGGCCGCATATAATCTAATTTTTCTTTTCCCATCCATCCCTTTGCAGTTCCTGGATATATTTTTGTTCTCTCATCATTTTTTAGTTTATCTCCAAGGCCTACCTTTTTCTTGCTAAAATGCTCTTACTTCACTTGTTTCCTGATCCACTCAAACTTACTGTAAAGTTCTGCTTTCAGGTTCCACATCTATTGCAGGTCGTTAAGAGAAGGAGAATCAAAAGCAACCTTAGTCGCAAGAATATACTTTATAGGGACAACTTTACTTGTCAGTAAGTAGCCTGCGACATATTAGTTCAAGTTTAATCTGTTGTTTCACAGACACAAACACTGAAGTGTTGTGTGAGACGGCTTTTGCATATGTTCTGCTTAATCAGATGATGATTTGATCTCTGTAAGCACATTGAGATATGTTTTTTTCAACTATTTGAAACACAGTCATCTTAGGTTCTTTGCTCATGTAGTAGGAAGGAAACAATCACTATATCAATAGTAGAGAAAACGTGTTTGCATATGAAAGAATAATCCCAAAATCTTGTTGTTGGGAATTGACAGTAATGCAGACGCACTCCCCTCTTTACCGATAGGGGATGAGCAAACCTGCTAATAAATTGGTTTGCTTGTTCCCTCAATGTGGTCCGTGTTTGTGTGTTTATGATGAATTTAGAAAACCCAGCAAACTTTGGAAGTTGCAGAATATTCCCAGCGAGTGAGCTACTATATTAAAAGGTTATGGGTACTGGCATGCAATTGGTGTGACAGAGAAATATGCCATATTGACATTAAAATGAATGCCAGTTTCATGAAGGATTACTTTTTCAATGCTGAGCCTTAGGCAATTTATACATTGCAAACTTTGGGATGAGATCTCCATGCAGAGAAGATTCATATGAATGGCTGTTTATGTAGTGATTGTTGTATACTTGTGTATAGAATCATGAATCAATATGGCATTTTAATTTTGGAGCTGTGTGGTCACTTGTAGACCAAAATGTCTTTTTCTTTAACCAGGCTATTCAACATCAAAAAATACCAGACTTCTAATTTGTTTGAGTATTATCACTCCCAATTCGCAAAATCCATGATTTAGCAAGTGAAGGGAAAAATGCTCAAGTTGTAAATTGTCAGTTAATGGCGAAAATCTCAAATTTTAGAACCTGAGTTCTAAAAATGGAGCTTCGTTTTCTTTCTTTACCTTTTAATGGCCATCAGATCCTTTTGAATTTTATCATGTGGATATTGATTGAAAAATTCTTGATGAGGATTCTATCTGTGCTACTAGGTGGTGACACAAAAGTCATCACTACTTCTTCACTTGAAATGAAGAAGAGGAAAAAAAAAGTACTTGGTATTTTGATTGATTTGCATGTGTTTGTGATCCATGTCATATGGAAGATTGAAGAACTTTTTTCAGATGTTTTTGTTTCCACAGTTTCTTGTTGTTTCCTTCCATCCTGAATGAAGTTAGCAGGAAGAAATACACTAGTGGCATGCATGATCATAATTAATTGTTTCTTAGTGTTTAATTTAATACTCCCTCTGTGAACAGGTATTGTTCTTCTCGCGAGAATTTGACCATTGACCATGTTCTGCCAACTGCACGAGGAGGTGAATGGAAATGGGAAAATCTGGTAAGATATTAGTTGCAAGTCTAGAGAAATCTTTTTTTATTTTATTTTATGCAAACAAAGATTATTTGAAAAGAGAAACAATAAGGAAAGAGAAGAAAAGGAAGAGTGAAAACTTGATGTAGTTTTTTCTTTTGGAATTTTGAAGTTCTTCACAGTTTCTGTGGCTTGCTTCCTTTTGTAACAGGTTGCTGCCTGTGCCAAATGCAACTCAAAAAAGGGTCAAAAAACTCCAGAGGAAGCAAACATGAAGCTGAGTAAGGTCCCCAAGGTATTATTTAGTTCTGATATTATTACAAGAATAAATGGTTGTAACAAGTATCAGTCTATGGAAAACTATGATATTGCATGTTGTGGCTAAAAGTAGTAAGCAGATGGCTTTTGGCAATGATCATCAATGCAAAACTGACCCAAAAATGAAGTTTTATCAGCTGAACAGAAGAAATATTTTACGAAAAATTTTCACCCTTTATCTTGCAGGCACCTAAAGATTATGACATACTTGCCATACCCCTAACAAGTGCAGCAATAAGGATGCTGAGGATGAGAAAGGGAATGCCTGAAGAGTGGCAACAATATCTAGCTAGGCCATCATCAGAGCCATGACATATATTCCACGTTGAAGTTGTACATTCTCAAGCTCAGTACATATAATTTTTAGCTCTTGGTGCCCAAGTCATATAGATGTATATTGATGCAAATGTGAATTTCTTAGTTTTTTTTCTTTCTTTTGCCTCTACGTACTGGATAAACTCATGTAAACAAGACACTTAAATAACACAGAACCTTTAGTATTGTGGCTGGCTCCTGTTTGTCATTCTAAATTCAAATGCTTTAACTTATATAATGCTTATAGGTTTGATCAAAAGTCGATGAGGGTCTTGGATGGTTTTCTTCCAGTTCTCCTTTATACGATGATTGTTTGGCGAATTTTCCAGAGCTAGATGCTTAGATCTGATGCTTTAACTTATGCTTTCTGAATTTGGTGGTGCCGTTTCTAACAACCTTCACTCATTTGAGAAAAATCTTGTGTGCTGTGGTGCTGCAGGGTAACTTTCTTTTTCTTGTTCGCATGGCATGTGTAAACCACACAGACAACCAATGGTTTTTGTGCTATTCCTAGATTTTGTTCTCAGAATTACAATCGAAATATCCATGATCCTCTGCTGATTTTCATCTCAACTGTGTGTTTTAGTTGCATCTTGAACCCCAATTGGTGAAGTCAGGCATATGTGCAGAAGGAATCGAAAGCTGTAAATATTCTGTAACTTTTTAACTTTTCAAGGATTGAGGCTAGTGATGGTGTTGGGAAGACGGTGCATGCTTGTAGACTTTTTAGCATATGCATGGACAGAATCATAACTCAAGGCCTGAGCTACATTGACTCCCCACCTCATTATTGCTGGTAAGAACAATAATTCAAACTCTTATGACCTACAATAATTGCTTGCTGTGTCCTATCATTCTCACAGCAATGCTGCCCTGTGCGCAGTCGCAGTCGAAACTGGGAAAAGGGAACCCACTGGAACTGCCTTTGCTTTCTTCATAGGGCAGGGGGGTTTGTGGTTCAGAATTCAAAAGATATTTTGTATGGAAAATTTGTGCAGGAAAGTCTCTCTCTTTTACAAAAAGAAACACGTCTATATTTAGTAGAGTATGTAAAAGATATAGTTTTTATCTCTAGAATAATTAAGGATAAAAAAAAAAAAAACAGGGATCCCTTGTAAAAAACAACAGCAAGAGTTGAATTTAATAATTTTTTGGATTTTGATGTAATTTCATTATTTTTGGATTTTAATTATATAGGGTATGAATAGAAATTTAAAAATAGGCATGAACAAAAGTGTTATGATGATTATGTTTAAGGAGACCTCTTTTCATATTAGTAGTTAAGGTAAAAAAATGAATACCATAATTTTTATGAATCTTTTCTTTTTAAAGGAGTAAAAGTAACTTAAAACAATAGCCAAATTTTCATATAAATATAGTGAATTAAGAATTTTTAATATGATCATTAAACTTGGTCAAACTCGTGACAAAGTTGCATCGATATGATCTTGTTGATTGTCTAGAGAAAAAAATATCAAAGAAAAGAAAGAAACAAATCAAGTTATCCTTGTTCAAGTTGTCAAACTTGCAACATGAGTTATAAATTTTAATGGCTCGAATTAATTTTTTTATTTTATTATATGATAATATGGAAATCAATTTACTACCAACTCAATACTAAAAAATATAAAATTAAATAAAAACTTCATAATAAAAAATTGAATTGAAAAAACAAAAGATAAAAAATAAACCTAAAAAGCCAATAAAAAAACCAAAGAGCCTATTATAACAAAACTTAATCATGCTAGACCAATATTTTTTTTTTCCTATTGCCTCTCTTTTTTTTAAAAAAAAACACGCACAAACTTATTGTCTACCACACACCAGAAATATTTGTCGCCAATGAATATTGAACTTGCCTAACCAACTTCATCTGTTTGACATTGTATTTTAAAAATATTTTTGAAAAAATTTTTTTTTTTTTATTTTAAATTAATTTTTTAGATGTTTTAGATCATTTTCATGTGTTGATATAAAAAATGATTTCTAAAAACTAAAAATAAAAAAACATTATTTTTAATGCAATTCTGGATGAAAAACACTTTAAAAAATAAATTAAAATATAAATTTGATATAAATTGATTAAAACATATATTAACTTGGTCTATTGTTCATATAAACAATTAAACCAACCCTAACTCTTTTAGTTGTATTTATAATATCTTTAAAATAATATATTTATTATTTATTAAAAAATTATCTTAAAATTAAGAAAAAAATTATTAACTTAGATTTTTTTTTAACTCTAGTTTGTTCTTTTATATATAGCTATGAATATTTAAATGAAAAAAATACTTAAGATAATATCAATTATATTTCATAACCTACTAGTCAACTTAGATTAGCTTAGTCAAGTCAATCAATTAATCAATTGTCATACTATAGTAATTATAATTAATTGGCATTATTCATTATTATTTGTTTCAAGAAATACTCCTTGTAAGGAATATCTATATAGGATTTAGCATCATTATTAGACCTAGTTGTTATAGTTGTAAACATGTATTTAGCGGGTTTTAAAAATACAATAATGGTTGTTTTTTACTTAGAAATAATTAAAATAATTTATATTTTTATAAATTTAATTTTTTTTGATATAAACATGTCATAATAATTAAAAAATATATATTACTATACTCTTAAACTGTCATTTAAAATTACATGATGTCAATATGGTTTTTTATTAATATAAATGTTCGGATTAACTTATATATATTTTAACTAATTTTATAGACTCTAAAATTATCTTGTAAGCACATAAAAATAGTTTTATATCATAACATGGTCAAAAACCTCGAACATCTTTTTTTTTTTTCCTTCTAGTTTTTGGTTTTAAAAAAACATTAAAAAACAAATCTTAAATTATTACACAACTTAGTTTTTTTATGAACAAAACAAAGGCGAGGGCAGGACAAAAGCAAGGAAAAGTAGATCGAGCGGGCGTCATGTTTTCAAAGAGTTCACATGCAAGCTTGTCAGTACGCTGGTTGAACTGTTGATTGCTACTCATGAGCTAAGACCTGCTCCTAGCCATTATGTTTTATAATGGACACCTGCTCCTAGCCATTATTATTATTATTATTATTATTATTATAATGGAGACAGTAGTGTTGAGATCGATGCCACATCAAGCTGTCAGAGGTTCTGTACTGTACCAGGAGTTGAGAGTGAGAAAGGCTCTGGAATTATTTTCTAATATATTAATTTATATTTATCTCTTAACCTAGATGAGTTATTATTAATGATTTTTTTATTTTTTAACCCAAATAATTCTGTGTTTTTTTATTAAAAAAATCAACCCCCATCATAACACTGCTATCACTGACCAACACTTGTAAAGGAACTGTAGATCAGTCTGGCTTAAGAAAATTTACCAATTATTTAGAGAATCTATCTGTGCTAAACACCAGTAGTACTTGTCTGTCTTTTTTTCTTCTTTTTTTGAGGTGCTTGACAGAGTCTTTACTTCCACTGATCATCTGAGAGAGACAGGGAGGGGGGGAGGCTTCAGGATATTAGCAGTGCAGGCCTGAATTACTGCAGGATAACTTCTCCCAAGCTGCGCTTCTTCTCCACCAGATTTGAAATTTCATTATCCCTCCAAAAAAATACCATAACCCTTCCTTCCAAGTAACCATTTTTATATTTTCAAAAATAAAATGAAGTAGAATTCAAATTGATTTTATAATTTTAACTTGCGAGTAACTATTTTGAAAGAAATACTTTTGTTGTTCAGAGTGAACACAGATAATAATAAAGAAAAATGAAGTTACACTGTACATAAATGGGTCTGTGGGTTCCAGACTTGCAGCAAGTAGTGCATTTCCTCGAGACTTTTAAGTTCGGAGGGGGTGGCTCGGGTTTTGATTATGGATTAGAACTTTAGCTTTAGCTGCCGACAGAAAACTCAGGCCATATAGGGTTGCTTTCATCGAGACAGCTTCCCAACACGGCAGTAAAACACTCTCTTTCTTTTGCTTTCTGTAATCTCCTTTTCTTCCTCCCTCTCATTTCTCTTGGAGGGGTTCTTGTAAGTTTCGTTCATTTTCCTTTCTTGGCCATGGATTTTTGCCGGAATGTGACACTTTCCGGTGAGTATCACCAGCAAGAGAAGGTCCTTGCTTCCCCTCCTCCTTGCTCTAAACTTGGTGCTGCGGCCGCCGCCGCCGCCTCGACAGCTACTACTATTCCTCTTGACGACCTATTCTCTGCTCAAAACACGGTTGGTTTTTTACTATCTGTTTCTTTCATGTGTATTTTCATGCGCAGTTTTTGTACTTGCTGTGTTAGTCTCAGCTCTTGAGAGGATGTTTTAGTTCTGCAATATATATATTATTTATTTATTTATTATATTTGCTTCTTTTTTCGTACTTTTTTGTCTTCAGTTCTTTCTTCTGCTGCTTGTGCTGGATTTTGTCTAGACAAGTTTTTAACTAGTTTATGTGCTCAAGAAATTTGGAAGGTAGCAGTTCTATATGTTTCAATGTGATTCTGCTATTTTAAAAATAATATTTGCTTTAATTATATTGAATAAACCCAGTTCATAATGGCCAGTTCCCTAACTTTGGTGAATTCAAAAACAAGTGTAGGAAGTTGATTTTAGCTTGGAATGGCTGTCCGTATTTGTAGAGGACTGCTTATCCAGCACAGGAAACTGCCTCCCGGCTCCCACAGTTGAAGCTCAGAAGCCAAACGCAGAAGATATCCCCCCGAAAACCTGGAAACAGAAACCCCAAGAGCAAGAAGATCCATCTCCATTGAAGAAGCTAGTGATCCCAGGAAAGTCAAGAAGCAAGAGGAGAAGGGGTGACAAAACCAGAAACCCATTAACAAGCTGGTGTTCTACCAGCCAAGCCCTCAATAACTTTTCCAGCTCAGACCCTCCTTTGCTCCAGCAAACATACTGGCTAGCTGATAGTGAGCTCATCGTGCCCAGAAAAGAGGACAGCAGCAGCACAGACATGGATAGTGAGGTGCGGGAAGAATCAAGATCGGACCAAGGAAAGGTGGGAGCTGCGGCGGGGAGTGGTGGTGGCAGGGACAGTTTGAAAGTCGTGGAAAGCAACAGTGGACAGCAGCAACCAAGGAGGTGCGCCCATTGCCTGGCACAAAGAACCCCACAATGGAGGGCAGGACCACTGGGTCCAAAAACACTCTGCAATGCGTGTGGAGTGAGATACAAGTCAGGGAGGCTATTGCCAGAGTATAGGCCAGCAAAGAGCCCTACTTTTGTGAGTTTTCTCCACTCCAATTCTCATAAGAAGGTGATGGAGATGAGAATGGCTAGTGACCAGTGGTAGCAGTAACTTGGAAACTCCATTTTCCAATGTATACTAGAAAAAAATATAGTCCCATAGATGATGCTGAATCAAATTATTAGCTACTAATGCCGTGAATTCCTTCTTTGTTGAGGATTATTATCTACCCAAGTGGCGTGGATTCCCCTAAATTTTGGCCCTGCAGAGTGCTTTACAGTGTTCTTGATCGTTTCGGTCCCAATGTTTTCTACCAAATAATTTTATTTGAGATTAAACGGTGTATTTTTTATCTCGTTTAAAATTTCAGTTTTATTCCACCCTTTCTGTTTCGGCAAAACAATATTTTTTTAAAATAATAAATAATTTTATAATATCAATCATGTTTTTTAATCTGACCGTTAGATTGAGATGAAATTTTACGATGAATCTCTTGACATATTTATATATATTATGTTAAAATTTCAAAGCAATTACAGAATGTAATGACTTGCAAGATTGTTGATGTCATTCTTGTAATATTATAGATGTTCATAATTTTGTATATAAAAAATATTTTATTGTATTTTTTTAGATTAAATTGTACAATTCTAAATTAAAAAAAAATGAATTTTTTTTTGAATTAATATATTTAATTATATACATAAATAATACAACCCTCAAACAAAATATCAAAACACTTCAAAACTGAAATATTTCGTTCCAATTGAATTTTTTTTGTTTCTCTTAACGTTGGACACCTAACTACACTTTCTAAACGCTAGCATTCTGTTTACTCAAAGGAAAAGGATCTCTTCTTCCTTATTGCAATTTGATGATCTTGAATTTCTCTGCACTGATAAAAGCAGAGCATTTGAATAAAAGTAGTCCAAGTGGTATTTTTAACCCTTACACTACTAAATAGTATGTAGTTATTGTTTTGAACAAAATAACACAAAGTAGAAAAACAAATAAAGATAAAATTGTGCTTGATAGGGTTTAGTGTATAAGAAAGAGTGTGAGGTTTTGTATTATGTCTGATTATAATGGACAAATCTGAATAAAATATTAAAAAAAAACTTTATTTTACCCTAAATATGTATTGTTATCAAACTTGTATATTTTTTAAAAAATAATTAGATATTATTATTTTTACTTGGTTTAATAATTTTATAGCAGCACTAGTTATAAAACCAAGACTAATGTAGTGAGTTGACCCGACACTTAACACACTTGGAGCTTGAAACAGTCTAAGTTTTAAAAAAACTAGAGGAAGGATTAACCCGATCTAACCCAATCAAAAACTTGGGTTGACCTATGACCTATTAACACAAGTAAACTATATGTTAACTTCTTTTTTTTTTTTGTCAAAACAAGGTTGACTTGATATTTAATTTTTTATGGGTAAACTCAAGTTCACTATTCTGAACTGTGACCTAAACCTTAACTTTGAGTTGAATTTTAAAACTATAATAATAATGATTTTGATTCGTATGTTGACACAGATCAACATGTGATTTAGGAATGGTTCTTGATCGACCTCAAAATTGGATTTTAAAACTATAATAATAGTTATATTTATTTTTATGTTGACCTAGTTAATCATGATTGACCCTTCTATTTCATGATCTGGACCTTTCCCTAAGTCAACAATTGAATCGAGCCTATTATCATAACTATTTTTATTTTTATATTGAATTAGGTCAATGGTCAACCCGATTCATTCATTTGGATCTTGTCTAAGGCTGATCCTCAAATTGGGTCTTAAAATTATTATAATAACCATATTTATACTTAAGTTGACTCGAGTCAACCCTAGATAACTTTAATCGAATGTGATCTTGGTCTTGTTTTAGATCGATCTTGGAGTTGAATTTTAACACTATGATAATAACTATTTTTATTTTTACATGTTTTAGTTGGATAATTTAAAACTTGAATTTTTCATACAAATATATTTTATGAATAAAAGTAAAAGGTATTTTATATGAAGACATGTCATTTCTATACCTTTCATTTTAAAAATCAAATTGAAAGTGCAGATCTCAATGTGAACGGGAGAAGAAATGGCATTAAACCAAGAAAAAAAGAAAAGATAAAAGGTGAGTTGTTTTTTATCCTCCAAGAATAAAACATCTCCTTTGATCTGACGACAATGGAGGACAGGTGGACAGATACAGGGAAATCTGATCCTTCATTTTTCCTATCCTGGGAAAGATTCCTAATTATCAATGCTCTCATCCCTCCTCTTTCTTCGAGAGAGAAGAAAAGTTGAACGAAACATGTGATCTTGCTTTTAGTTGATGGATGCCACACACCAAGTAAAGGGACCTTAACAAGACGTCCATCTTCGTCTCCGTCCTCTGTTTTTTTTTTTTGAATTCGAGAAAATTTATTTTCGAAAAACATATTTTTTGAATCTAGATGAATAAATAAAATCTTAATTGTTTTAAAATCATTCCCAAGAAATATATTTTATAATCTAGATAAGCAAGTAAAATATCGAATGTTCCAAACTAACTTCTATTCTATCGCTAATCAAGAGGTCACAATTTTCCCATCTTTTCTGAGAAATGGCCGACACAACTAGATACAAAAATGGAAGTCTGCACAAATCGTCATGTTGGCTCGTTATTTGACTAGCTAGTTGTTATACCCGCAAACCAAGGCTTTGATTTCATTCTTGAACACGTTATTGAAAAGGGCGACGGGCACACATCGAAAGGCGATGGCATGAGATATATATATATATAAAAAGTGAAGCAATTTTATCAAAGATTCCCACTATTTAACATTTTAAACCATATCTTCATCATCTGCATGATTGTCATCGAGAACCTTTTAGTTCCCACTAATTGGAACTGGAATTAGAATTAGGAATATTGAAGGGTTTCGTCTGTCAGACATGATCATATTCAAGATTGTTTACAAGCTAGCCGGCCATGTTGTAAGGGGTGACCTGTGGATGCCGAGGATTTTACAGGGGAGGAAGAAAATGCGACAGAATAAAGAGGAGATGCAGCTGGGCTGGCTAGGTGGACTCGGAGCATTCGTGGGATGAGAGAAGACACAGGCGTGTGGGTCTGCTGTGCTGGTGGGAGTTTTTGAAGGGCACACCAATCTGAGAGATGCGAGCTGCTTGCTGATATGTTTTTTCGTAGGTCCCAACCTAAAGTAAATTACTTGGACTTTATGGCACTGAGCTGCTCCGAATTTAGATGTGATAATTTCTCGTTTTGGTTAGCAGTTGATAAAGATCTCACCCACATCATTGACTCTTTTATTATGCAGAAAACTGCATCAAGTCGGTAAGAAAAAATAGATTAAGGAATCATCTCACTTAAAAATTTAAACCTGTAAATAAGAATGTATAATATTATTTATATTATTTTCTAACACACCTTCTCAAGTTAAAGTCATTTGGGCTTGAAACTTGCATAGGCCCATATCACTTTGTGATATCACTTTGTGCTTGGTTTTTTTATCAAATAAAATGAGGGTGGTGAGATTCAAACTTGTGACTGCGGGGTCAACAAGACTCTGATAGTATGTTAAAGAACTATCTCACTTAAAAGCTTAAACTTGTATGATTTATATTTTTCTTTAACAAGTGAAAGCTAAGAATGATAATGGAGGTCCATCCATGCAATCTTTTAATAGCATCTGTTTAGAAGTATAATTAAAGTTGTTTTTAAAAGTGATTTTTGTTTAAAAATATATTAAAATGATATATTTATTTTATTTTTTAAAAATTATTTTTGATATCATTACATTAAAATTATCTAAAAACAACATTTTTAAAATTTTATGTAAAAAACAAAAATATTTTAAAAAAAATATATTTTTAAAACGTAATACTAAATACCAAAAAAATAGAAGAAGCAATAAATGAAGATAATGATTTGGCCGATAGGTCTCTGCGTACCAGTGAAAAGGGGGTGTGAGAAGAAGATTTGTTATCTGAAAGTGTGTATGGAGACAACTGCTCAGGTAACTACTTCTAACCTGTTCAGCTATATTTATTTTATGTGCGTTAAATTTTCACACACATATTGATCGATTATAAATTGTAGGTTTATATATATATATATATATATATTCTTGATTTATTATAATGATAAAAAAATAAAAAATAAAAAAATATAATTAAACTATAATGCCAAATAAAATATTACTTTGAGTGAGCATAATTAAACTATAATGCCAAATAAAATATTACTTTGAGTGAGCATCTGATTGGCAAGGTGCTGGATGGTAGATAGAACCATTAAAATTAGCAAGAGTGCTTGTTGATTAAAGGCAGCAACTCTTTTGGATATTAAATTCGCAAGCTAGCTTCAAGATGAGTTTCCTGTCCTACAATGTCTACATTAAAAAGAAATCTAGCAATGGCAACTTCTCAGGATAAAGTTTATATAATGATATGGCTGTGGTAAGAATGTCAAAAAGCACGAGCAGCTCACAACAATATATAATAAGTAATGTAAATGGTACATCCAAGGCATCTACAAAAATTAATCTACAGAAACAGGAATGTTAATAATACCGTTACAAATGCCGAACCCATCAACGCCATGGTGCGGGAGGAGGAAGACGACCCTACTATCTGAATGATGAAATTGCAATTCCCTTGGGAAATATTCTGTTCGGTGAGCGTGGCCAGGCCTTCAAAATTACAGGCGAATTCATCCTGGTTTTGTACCTGGTAGTACATATTGAAAGCATAGGAAGCATTCCCATTGGCGTCCAAGCTGTTGCAAGAAGAGCCATATCCAAGTGCAGTGCAATCTGAACGTGAGCAAGCATAATCTATGTTATCTGCAAGCTTGCTAAGATCCTTAGCATTTGGATTGAACATGCACCATTTGGCCGGCAGATATTGCACATTCTGTGCGCCGACAAGAAACTTGTTTTGATTCTGACCAGAAAAATCTAGAGGAAATTTAGGCTGCCCATCATACCGAAAGATCCCCCAATGGCGCTCAAAGTTTCCAGGGGCGATGCTCTTGGCATCCTCGTCAAGAAGACCAAACAAGTAAACCTCGATGTAGCCAGGCCGAAGTGGAGTGCCTCTATTGCCGACAAGTCGTGGTAAGAGTCCATTGTAAAATCTAATAGCATAACCTGTGTTGGCATTCTTGTCTCCATCCGTGGGCCAACCTACCTCACCTACTATAATGGGCAAATCCCCATACCCTGCTGCTTTCAAGGCCGAAACCAAGGTGTCAAAGTTGGCATCAAAAACGTTGGTGTACTGAATCCCAGTGCCTTTATCTACAACAGGTTGGGGAGCCCCATCAAAGAAAGCATAATCGAATGGGAAATCATCATTCCCGTAAAGACTTAGGAAAGGATAGATGTTCACAGTGAAAGGAGCTTTGTTCTGACTCAAAAACTGAACAATCTGGGTCATAAGGTCATTGATGTCACTGCGGAATCTTCCAGAAGATGGATAAGCTTGGTCAGTTGGCGAGCTGTAGACATCAGCATTTAAGGGTACAGTAGCCTTTATGGACTCTCCAACCCCAGCATCATTGAGGGCGTTCTGTATGTTCCGAAGTGCTGGGAAGGTGGTGTTTAAGAATGAACCATTATAAGATGTGAGGAAAGGCTCGTTACCAACTGCTACATACCTATGCCAAGACAATAAAAGTATTTAGGAATGCACAAGTTAATTGCGAGTTTTTATTCTCAACAACATAGAATGCATTCACAGCCAAATAATGGAAGTAAATCTTCCAATTTATATGAAATAGTTTGTTGCTGATTTGCATAAATTCCTTTACTCAAACACAATATTTACACACACACACACACCATCTCTTGTAGTTCAAGAAGATAAAAATGTAGAACTTGAATTTTTCAACCAAGAAACATGGCATTTTTTAGAGGAAATTAGCAGAATTATGGATGCCAGAGCACAAATCATTCAGAAAAGGAGCCACCTGAAGAAAAAAAATGGATTTTATTTTCTGTTTCTCAAAATTGATCACAAGAATAAATCCTTTTTTTTTTTTTCATTCTATTCTATATTACACACCAATAAACTTTCGGAATATAAATATCTTCTAACTAACTACGTTTCCATCTCACAGGTAACATAATGGTTAAACCAATGAGCATTTGGTGAAGTGTTTTCACCCTTGCAAAGCAAAGGGGAAGGGGGGACAGGTCTCTTGTTCGAGTTCTGCACTTGCCACCTTAAGAGCTAATAGAAATCTTGTATTTCATATCATTTTGGAAAACACCAAGAGTATCTGAAAAGATTAGAAAACATGCAGGTTGAATTTTAAATACGAATTCAAGTGGAAAAAATGATTGTAATGATATGGAACTACACTCTTCTTTAAATTAATGCCCACATTTCATCAAGCACTGGATATGGAGAAACCGTACAAACAAGTCTAGCAAAACATAATTCTCTTGTTGTATTTATATCCCACCATACCAATTGACTAATAAGAGTGGCCAAGGTTGCGTTCCTTTCCTCCTTTCCAGTATACAAGTTCTCTCAAAAAAGTAAAACACTGAGAATATGATTCTCCAAAAAGTTTTTTAATGCATACAAAAAGGGAATCAAAAGCTCACGTGGATAAAAGTTGGAGAGCTCAGTAAGATTCCAAAGGGGTTGCCCAACCCCCGTTTTATTTTCCTAGAAATTTTCAGCATGTGCTATCATATTCTATTAAACAGATATTAAGTCATTATACTCAGAGTAGAAAATGATTAACATTTAAATGACTTGTCGAACAATTTGGTAAGCTAAACTTTCATGCATCACATTAATGCCTACCAAGCTGTTAGCTTCTCCAATTAACAAACCCCAACTGCCATCTTATGGAAGATTCAACAAACAAAGTCAACCATTTTAACAATTCTTACAGTTGAAGCTTCTATATTCCTAAGTACGACATTGGATGGCGATAAGAGGAGCTTAATCTATATAACATTTAAGGCATAACTTCATCCAAAAGCAATAGAATTATCAAGACTTCCAAAACAAACACAATATTGCTGCACCTTCAGTAACAATCTGCAGGGCAACTAATCACAACTCATACAATTCCACTTTTTTTCGAAAAAAATTCCTAAGATTGGAACTTAAGAAATCAATTCAAAGTCAAATCCAAGAGAGCACCAACTTCTCAACTGCATTGATTATGATTAGTCTAATTACTTTTTTCTTTTTTTGCATTTTCTAGTAAAAGCAAACAAATGTTACCAACAACAACAAAAAACACAAACCCCTAGTTAATCATATTAATTGAAGAAAAAAATTAGTTGGACAAAAGAAACTAACATCCTAGAGGAAACTACTCCAAGACAATAACTTCTCAAACCAAATGACTGAAATTAACACAATTATGATAAATAAAAGATACATCAGCCAGACCAGCATCAATGAAATTGTAGTTTTAATACAAACCAAAATAATCATGCCACCATATTTGCACATCCTAACTTGGATGTGAATTAATTCCATCAACATTAGCTTCATTGTTTATCTTGATGGTAGCAACATAATTAAAAACACCAACACAAATTGCATCACTAAAAATTCAAAACTAGAACCAACCACCCAACCGAGAGAGAGAGAGAGATCAAGCGTACTTGATGGTAACCCCTCCATTGAAGTTATAACGAGTGACATTCCTCTTGACCCAATCTTTTGCACGATTATAATCACCCATTACAGCAAGCTGATCATTAGGAATAGCAACCATAACTTCGATGCCAGAACCAGCAAGCGCAGTCATTGTATTTTGGTCTGCATCAAAAAGCTTTACTTTTAGGATCCCATTATCCTTCAACATTTGAACAACTGTTTCTGGTGACAATTTTCGTATAGCCATAGTTCCCCAATTAACACCAAGACCATGAACACAACTCCCTAAAATGCCTAAAACCAAAACCAATCTAAGAAACCAATAAGCACCCATTTTTAGTTCTGGTTTCGAAGTAAGAAGTTCAAGAAAAGGGAAGACAAGACAACAAAGTAGACTCGAAGGGTCTTGTTAATTGGTGTAACTAAAAACCCACTTTCTTTCCTTGTTTTTGTGAGAAAGAGAGGGAAAGCAACGGTTTTCGACAGGTGGGTACGCTAAAACAGCGAAAAAATGGCGATTCAAGGGCCACGATTGGCAGGTCGTGATTGATAGGAGAGAAGGAGAAGTAACAAGCAAAAATCTACTGAATGTTTCAAAAACAGAAAAAAAGGAAATAAATATGAAACAAAAACAAAAGTGTAAAAGAAATACTTTTTTATTTCCTTCAGGTGCGTGAAAAGAGAGAATCAATAACCAAAAATCCGCCACTCTTTTAAGAAACTCAAGCAACAGAGCAACAAAAACAGAGCAAGCGGGGATATCCAAAAAGACTGGTTACTTTGTTATGATTAACAAAAACTAAAAGCTAAAGAGAATCGATTGATTGATTTTGGAAGATGGGTTTTGAATGGAAACAAAAAATATTATAAGAGAACAGATGCGGAAGTTAAAAGGGTGGGATGATAAAAATCAGTGGATTTGAAAAACACATGAAAGATACCGAAACCCTGTGTATCTAAAGAGACGCGTGAATAAAAAACAAAATACTAAAGAGACAACAAAGAGATGGGTTTTTTGACAATGAGAAAAGGTAAAACAGATAACTCAGAGAGAGAGAGAGAGAGAGAGCCTGTAAGCCTGTAAGGAAACCTAGCTTTCTCTGATGGGTTTTGTCCTAACCTGGTATTATATGAAGGATTGGCTCCTAACGGCTAGTATTTTTCAGAAATCACAGTAAGAAGGTCCTTCTGTGAGAAGAAGAAAGATGAATGTAGAATTAAGTTCATAGTACTAATTAAGCAATGTTAAATAAATCATCATGCCCTATGCACTATCCGGGGATGCGGTTAAACTGATCTTTCATCGAATCTTCAGATATTTTTAATTGTTTTTAGTATTTTTAATGATATAAAAAATATATTATTTTAATATATTTTTAAATAATAAAAAAAGGGGAAGATTTAGGGTTAAGTTGTTCCATTTTTAAATTCCATGCCACTCTCTTGGGTTCAACCTAAACTTGCAATTACAAATCCTAAAGTCTTCAATAAATTCTTTGTTTGTAAAAGTGGTGAAGTATGCCTTTTTCTTTCTCCTTTACTGATATAGAAAGCAATGAACCCATAGATGCATTTATTAAGATAATGAAATTTATTTAATTTTCTATATTAAATTATTAATGTGAATGTGCGTAATAGTAGAAAATAAATAAATAAAATTAGAATAAATAGAAAAGGGACAGTTGAGCTTCTTTTATGGGGTGTTTCGGACAGCATTATTTTCAAATAAAAAAAATTATTTTAATTTTTATTTTAAATTTATTTTTTAATATTTATATATTGATATCAATTTTTTAAAAAAATCATTTTAAATAACTTAAAGGATACTTTTATTACTATTCATCACACGGTGATGACGTGGCTCCCACTTGATCAAGCAGTAGTGTCCACTCAAGTTACTTTTGCAAGATTCTCTCCAAGCATAGTTATTGCTATGCTGTGGATTTTTTTAGATGGGGATAAAAATTATTTTTTAAATATTTTTTATTTGAAAATAAATTAATACAATATATTTTGTGGATTCTATTTTTTATATATCTTGTATTTTTAATACAAATCATGTCTGCGGCATCATTTGAACGGAAAGTCAAAGATTTGATCTCATAAAATTAAAAAAAATTAAGATATTTATAAAATTATGACCTTAAGAAGAGAAACTAGATTGTTCTATAAATTGAAATTATCTCTCTGTTTTTTAATTTATTTTATTTTTAGTGATGTTTTAATTATTAATTAGTACATTAACAGTGACGTCTCCCCACTTTCCATGCTTTTCAAACGGTGGGTCGCCGACAGAATGTAAGATCATCGGGATGTGGACAGATGGTTTTATATGATATTAGCATATTAAATAATACAATATATTTTTTAAAAGAAATTAACTGATTATTTGAACAGCAATTCGAAGGATACATTTTAGATTTGCAGTGATTATTCCTTCTCCCCCTTTTAGCAAAGCTCGGAAAAAGAAATCTTATTTTAGTTGTTTCAGGTTCTTATAAGAGATATACGTCTTAACTCGAACTTGAAACCTGTTATGCAGATTTCAAACCTTTTACCATCACACCATGCCCATCGGGAGCTTATGATGTCAACTTGCTAAAACTTACCACTATTGTCCGGAGATATAATAACGAATATTTTTTTAAAATATTTTATTTAAAAATATATTAAAATGATATTTTTATTTTTTTAAAATATTTTATTTAAAAATATATTAAAATAATATTTTTTTTTAAATATTTTTAACATCAACATATTAAAATGATTTAAAAACAGTGGATAAAAATTATTTTGAAGTGAAGAAAAAAATAAAATAAAAAATTATTTTTTAAAAAAACACTTAAAATAACTTCAGTATTCGATATATTCACCTCCAAGTTTGTTGGTGTAATAAAAGCTGGGACATGGTTCCTCACCTCTCTTTTAACTCCAGGAGAAACTGCACATTATATGATAATTTCTCAATTGTTTGCTAGAGTTTGGTTAGACGGTTGAATCCTTTTTTATTAAAATTTTAAATTATTTTTTTATTTTAAATTATTTTTTTAATATTTTTAAATCATTTTAATATACTAGTATCGAAAATAAATTTTAATAAATATTATTTATATACATTTTTAAATTAAAAAATATTTATAGAAACAATATTTACTATACTTCGAATAATCCCTGAAAGATCGTTTTCAGCTGACCTCGAGTGGCAAAACTCAATAATAACGAGAGGACAAGTTAGCGAGTAGCTGAAACAGTCCTCCAACTTGAAAACTCTATAATACTTTTAAAATAGTGAAAATGACGTAAAATATATTTTGTCTCTAGTGTTGTCGGGCATGCATCCCATTATTCATCTCAAATATGTATATATTTCTTTACAATAAAAATAATATAAGAAATATAAATCAAGAGTTTCACACTAGTTACTTATCTTAAAAAATAAACATAAAATATAAAATACACATTGTCTATTTAGGAGTGTGACTAACGTTGTTTTTCAATGTATTTTTATGTATAAATACATTAAAATTGTATATCTTTTATTTTTAAAATACTCTTAAAAAGCAGTCATATAAATACTAAATACTAAAATAACCTAAAAAAACAAGATAACCTTTTAAATGGAAATCAATATTATCCGAGATGGATATTTTCAAAGAAGTTAGGAAGCTTCAAGGAGCGTAATGTTCAATGGATTACGATGCTCAGCAAAATTTATTGGTGCAGCTTTCCCCCCCAATAAAATTAACAAGATATTTAGATGTATGATACGTGGCTGGAATGATTATGGTCGTGATTTTGATGCCTTATTTATTTATTTATTTATTTTAAAAAATATATAAGCTTTTCCCCCTTTTCAAACTTTTGATAAATTCTTATTGTAATTATATAATTTGTAATTTTTATGTCGACGATTACGATATGATAACGTGTCGATGGGGTGGATGCAGTGCATGATGCGAGATTTCGCTTTTGGCTGCACCTCATTTGGCAAAACTCCAAGGGGGAATGAGAAGATAGGGTTAGCGAGCCGCGGCCGGTGACAGGTACCTGCGCGTAAAGTCACGCGTTCACATATATCCTCACATTTCTGGTGAAGCTGAAACGAACTCGAAAATCCATTATTATTTTACATTAATATGTATATATATATATATATTAAATTAGAATTTAAGAATTAAATCAGGGAAGATATTCTGAAGTTGATATGCTATTCCAATGAAATAAAACTTTGAAATCCATACGTTCCTGATTTGGGCATTTAAATTGTTAATTTTAACTCTATTAAGTTTTGAAAATGGGCATGTAAGCCACTATTACATCACTGTAGTTTATGGTGGATTTAAATTCGACGAAAATTTCATGTATTTTTATAAAGATAAATTAAATTAGAATTATTAATAATTAAACCTAAATATAATTTCTCGTAGGAGAGTGGTTAAGGTTGTTTTTTAAAGTATTTTTTGTTTAAAAATATATCAAAATAATATTATTTTATTTTTTAAAATTATTTTTCACGTCAGCATATGGAAATGATTTAAAAATACAAAAAACATTTAATTTTAAATAACAAATAAAAATATATTTTTAAATTTTTTTAAAAATACTTTTAAAACATAATGTCCAACACCCTCTTAAATGATATAATATAAAAAAGTGGTTGTCAAAAGAGTTGTACCTAAAACATGTCCTGTCCACCAATTGGTGCGAGCGGTATCGAATAGATTTTCCTTATTATATATATAATTATAGTAGAAAAATTACAGTTTTTAAGAAAGGAACTTAATGAAAAAAGTTATCGAACATATAATAATAACAATAATAAGCTGTTATTTTTCTAGTTCTTTTTATTTTTAAATATTGATTTATAGTCTTTTTATTTTTCTAGTTCTGACTCTCTCTCTCTCTCTCTCTCAATTTATCTAGAGAGAGAGAAAAGCAATCACCCAAAGTAAAGTCATTCTTATTCTCCCTCATCAATGAAGCATAACAGTATTAACCTCATCGATAATCAACCAATAAAAAAAAAAAAAAAAGCTTTTGAAACTTCTTGAGGCTTTATCTCACACTTTATACATCTTTGAACCACATCATCATTGTAGGAAGATAGATGAATAAAAGTGCACATAATAGCAAGTCATGCAACACTCAATTCATTGATACTTGTAATGAATGTCATCATCTATGTCTTACCTCACTCCTAATGTGTGTAAAATGTGTGCCGTCAATGTTTATATAATTTTTTAATTTTTTCTACCCTTTAAAATTTAAGTCTATATTTAAGTGAGTGTTTTTAACTCTACATGATATGATTGCATGTGATTTGATTTTCTTTATATAGTCATATAATTTTTTTTCTTAAAAAAGATTATTGAGATAGGTTGATCCTTGGCTTGAAAAAGAATTAGGTTTAAATCTTGAGTCCATAAAAAAATTGTTATGAAAGGTTTGATTCTAAGCTTGTAAAAAGATCGGATTAGTAAAAAGATTGTGTAATAGATAAGGTTTCTCATGTTAAAAAGAATGTGTGTGATAGTAAATACTTGAACAAAGATTCAAGTTATTTGAAGATA
Source organism: Salix arbutifolia (assembly GCA_025169955.1). Lineage (NCBI taxonomy): Eukaryota > Viridiplantae > Streptophyta > Magnoliopsida > Malpighiales > Salicaceae > Salix > Salix arbutifolia. The sequence goes on from CM045914.1 coordinate 4,468,109, forward strand.
AAACTCATGTTTGGATATTCTATATGCAATTAGAAAGAAAAACAAATATTATGCAATTAGAAAGAAAGAAAAATACTTATTTGAAAATCATGGAAAAATCAAATGATATTTAAATTAATGATATTAAATATAACTTATTTATAGTAAATATAATTAAAAAAACAAAGGAAAAAAACTATGGGCTAGTACCTCTAGCTCACCACAAATAAAAAGTCAGGACACATATGGAGAGCTAAATTAAATGTTTTAAATAATAATAATAATAATAATAATATAAATACTCAAATGTGATAATTCAGGCGAAACAAAGGTCGATCTTTCTTGTATACCTGCCCGTGAACCCTTCTCTCTCTCTCTTTGATCGAATCCCTTGGTTTCTTAAAAAGAGTTGTCCCCTGTCTCCATGGCAATCTTTCTTTAAGCAGAAAGCGTGTTAAAGCTAGATGCCCAAGGAGCAAAAGATAAATGGCTTTCGGCCAAGGATTGCAAATTGACACGGTAAGGAACTATAAAATGGAATACTGCATGGCCAAAAAAAAATCTATTTTCTTTTAAAATAGACAACATATCATGACACATCATCTAAAATAGTAAATGACACATCATCTAAAAATAAAAACACTGTTTTTAACTATTTCTCATTAAAGAAACACTAAGCACCTCAAGAAATCTATTCTCAACCAAAACACCCTTCAATGTATTAATCAATAAACAGTGGTGTTTTAGTATTTTTTTATAGTATAAATTGTCAATAATTTCAGAAAATGCGGCATTTTCAGAAGCTAGGGGGCATTATTAGGCACTTACAGGAATCATTTAGAGGCCCGGTTTCAAAAATCTCTTCACAGCCATTATTATCACACACGCCAAAGGGATAAGAAAAAATGTTTGGATTAAAATGTTTCAGAAGAAAAGATTGTGTCTTACACTTTGCCATTTCCCAAAAAAATGAAAAAAAACAGGAATCTAACAGCCAGCGTACCAAGGAAAATGAAGTAAAGCCCGAATTCGTAATTCTCATTGCCGCCAAATTCAATTGCATTTGACTAGCACGCTACCAATTCACAAGCAATCATCTGCAAGGAGAAAGGCCAAAACATATTATTCAAATTCAACGATGATACATGCTAACAGTATTAGCAATTTGCTTACAAACTAAATATGAAAACATAAAACGGGTACTCCCACCGCAAGATACATATTTCAACCAAAAAGTCATGCACGAAGAGTAATACGCAGCATGCATGCCTCAAGTTCTTTGATATTTACTTGGTTGGAAATCAAAACAACCATGTGAATGTTATAAATTTAATCTCAGAGGTGACAGCAAAACACATTTGCTATATTACATTTTGATCAGCATGGAAAATAGCTACAGATCAGTGAATTCAGTCCCAGGATGAGATACAGCCACCCCAGGTGGCCCTCTGAAGGTTGAGTTTCAAATGGTTTTATATGGATGAAAGTCCATAGGAATTATAGATGATGGGGAACAGTTATTCTAGAAGATTCAGGTCTCTCTGCGGTCGCATGCACACACACACATGCAAATAACACTATTCTGATATTCTTGAACAGCTATTGAAAGACTAAATCACATTATATGCCGCAGTGTTCATAACTAAAAGACTATATGAAATCAACAAGAAAAATAAGCATAGCACAAACCAAGAGTTAAACGCACAAATTTTCTAGTACCACACATCTTCTAAACAATGAGTTCATCTTCAAGATAGTTATACTCAAAAGTGAACTCTGTCTTGATTCTTTGACACCTGAACATACAAAAACAGAGATCATAAGAATCACAAGCGTAGTCAAATTAAATGGAAATGGACTCAATTTTTATTGAAGGCGAGTTGCAATGTATAAGAAGATAACAGGGATTGATTTGAAATAGATTGACAATCAAATCGATAACAAATTCTTAGCTGCATTGCCCTAATTTGAGGATTTAAACAAAAACATGCAATAAATTCACACCCGCAACCACGTCTGTTCATGTGTGCAAACTTCTGCATATATTTGAATATTGATATCATTCTAATATGTAAAGGAAAATAATATAGAAAAACTTTAACTGATGCCAAGGTTGAAGCACGTTTCCACAAACATTTCACCCATGTTACCCAATGCCAAATGAAGTGAAACCCCCCTTTGAAAATCTTATATGATGAAATAATTCAATATCATCCTCATGCACAAGAAAATATAGTTTGACTACATGTAATACAAGAGTAAAGACCAAATACAACGAAAAAAATTATACGGAAAAATCTTACTATCACAACTAACATTCAATGCAATGATTTTATATGTCACTTGTATGCAGTGAATCACTTGTACAATACCATATCACTTGTCACATCAGTTAAAAAGATTTTTATGTACAACTTTTTGTTTGTATAGAGTTTTCCATAACATAAAGTTCAGCAGTAATGGAAACCGGGTGCAGAGTTAAATCAAAATCAACATACCATCCTTGTTTGTCCTCGTTGCCAACATGGAAATCAAAATACACATATGTCCCCTGTTCATATTCATCAGTGGTAACTTTTGGCTCCTCATGCCGTTGAAACCAGGTGTTGTATTTTCTGTGGTATCTCCAAGAATGCTTCTTTAGCTCTTTTGCAGCCAGATATTGCTGATAGGTATTCTGCACATGATAATTGGTTTGAGAAGAAGCTTGCAGTGATTGTATGACAAACAAAAACTGCATGATAATTAAACAACATAGCATACCACATCACCTGTTGATAGTAAAAAGCAAAGAACATGGTATCAGTGCCATAACTATGCATGCTTAGTCGTTCCCAGAATGCAGGGTTACTTGCCATTGGTAACTGAACTTGAGGATAGCTAGGAGGCGTGGCTGCAGGGTGCCTCTGTCCAGAAAAACAAGAGAGATTAACATAAACTATATATGCCCATAGTTTAAAAGGTGCTATAATAGGAAGATAATTGCACATCCATACTGGAATATAGGTCCTAGCTCGTTCTGAGTCTTTAGGTTGAGGAAGCTTGTGACATGCAGCTTCAAGCATCTGCAAATTGTATAACTGATTGTGCATTGCCCCAGAATTTATAGCAGATCCAGTGAGATTATCACCAATGGCACCAAGGTCCGAAACACTTCTCCGGCCAATAACACCTAGGCCACTAGACGGTTGACTGGATTGTAGGAGTTGCCCTGGAGAGAGATCAATATCTCTTGGCACTTGTAAATGCTCCGTCAAGGAACCAGATGCCCCAGCCTGTAGCAAAGACATTATAAAACAACTTTAGTCACCCTAACTAGACCCTCAAGTTGCACACACTACCAAATTGTCAGCCACAATAAAGTGCTTACAAGGCAATTGATGGCATAGAATTTCAAAACAAATAATGCAATGGTTTCATAAAAAGAAAACTGGCCCAGCACACTGTGACTTTACTGAGTGGATCCATGGTAAACATAGAATCTTCATGTTAATTCATAAAAGAAGCATATGGGATAACTCATCTCAACATATGAACCTCTTTACTTGCAAAAGATATGAAAAAAGTAAACCATGGATGGAAAAACACAACCACCAAAATTTAAAGGTATGGATATGCTTCTTGCATGTGTGCATGCACATGTGCAAGACAGAGAGACAGAGCATCAGTTTGCAAGATAAAATGAACTCATGACAAATTATTTGCATGATACAGTGAATTACACAAACTCAAAAATTAAAAGGTGTAATAGTTATGGAATTACGACAGCAGCTTGCAAGTTTCTACCAGGTCTATTTGTAATTGGAGGGGTCGCCCAATCATTGCCTCACAGAGAATCCCTCCTATCCCCATCCCCACTTTGGGAGAGGACGTACTGAGGATACACTATAAAAAATAAGAGGGGCTCACAAAATTCAGCAGGCTGAATCATTATTTCATTGTGCTGGTAACAGTGAGGCCACCATTGTGATGGATATCAAATTCAAATAACAAAGCCCTTAAGAATACTAATAAACAATATCAAGAAAGGTCCTGTGGGGTAGGTGGTGCTGTGACAGCCCCAAACTTGAAACTATATCTGGGTTAGATTAATTTCAATCTTTCCAGTCAGGGAAATTTAAAATCTAGCCCTGGTAGAGCAGAATGGGTTTGATGCATGTGGAATACTTCAAACATTAAAAACTACACAGCAGGCAAGATTAAGAAATATTCTACATACAGAAGTATCCATTGTATATGAAGATGTGAGTTCATCCTCATACACAAGACTTTTTCCAAGCCCAGATGTATGAGCAGATTCGGTGGTTGAATCCTCAGGTAAATTCTGCATTAGCTGCTGCTCCTCAACTGTTGAATGGCCAATTTCTGCATTATTTGCTTATGGAATTAATGGAAGTCCATTTATGATAGTGTTTCCAAATTCCAAGTAAATTGAAGAATGAGTACCAGCATCTTTTGCACCACTTGACATCACAACTTGCTGACTAGACTGCTGATGGATGGAATTTGTCTGCTGTAAAGCAGCAGATGTAACAGCATTGAAACCTGATGCCTGCACTCCATGTCCTAAACTAGCTTGCGAGACGGATGAACTTTGAGAATTAAACTGCATATGCAATCAGATGGCATGCCAAAAAAGAAACAGGTGTCAGACTAAGCTTTTATGCATGGAAGCTGGAAATGCAGAAGGAATAGGATCCTCAATAGAATGTAAACAAAACAAAAGCTTCTGTGAACAGAAAATATAATTCATCAACATTGGTGATTAAAACCATGATCAAAACATTATTTCAAGCATGTGTATCGCCTCTTCTACACCTATAGTTATATTGAATTTAAAGAATCTAAATGCAAAGCCAAAATACTCACATAAAACCTTGTTATCAACTAACCAGGTAAAAATAGAAAAGAGCAATACTAAAAGAAATATGGATATCCTCAATGGAAAGGTCATGTGATGAAGCAAAAAATGAATGGAAATGGTATCAGCTGCTATAAAATAGATTTGTATTAGTTACATCTGATTGCTAATAAATTTCTTCTCGCAAATCTACAAGAGATTTATATTGAATGAAATATGTGAAATAGCACAATAACTAGGCTAAACTGAAAATGAAATCATGAAACAGCACCCAACAAGATCTTTCACTCAATTTATTTTTCCAAACTGACTTGTTCAAACAAAGGAAAGGATAGGGAGTGAAAAATCTTAAAGAAGAAAAGGACCTGCTGCAAAAGGGGGTTTTGTTGGGCAGAAAACTGCTTATGATTCCCACCAGTAAGAGGTGGCATGCCAAGAATGTTACTGTGACCTTGCTGCTGGACTTGCTGAAGACGCTGCAAAAATTTCTCTCTCTGATCAGGAGCTATTTCAGTTCTTGCACGAAATTGGCCCTGCAGCAGCAAAAACATTTAAAAAATGGCATAGATTTTAGACAGAATTTCTTAATAACAAAACCCCATAATTGAATTGAACTGAAGGAACAATTAATCAACACTTTCTGACATGGACAATTCATGTCATGAAGCTAAATTCTAAACATTTGGCATGAACAATTACTGTCATTTGTCCATTACATAAAACCACATGAAATTAATATTAAAAAAAAGTCAGTGAGCAATCAAAATATTTCTCAGTGAAATTTACTCATCCAGCTTTTCTCACTCTTCCCCTCTAGTTTTGCTCTTCTTTTCAGTTCTTTAGCTTTACCACCAGCAGTTATGCATGGTATAAAGTTTCTTCCCTCCCTCTTTCGATCTTTCCACCCTCTTCTTAAAAAAAAAGAAAATAAAATCCTATCTCTAGGCTATTATTTAGTACATACACCAATCATATCCTGGTCTGTTACCAATACCCTCACTAGAAAGGACTAAATCGACATTGTAGGAAGAATTTCAGGTGAATTTGAATCTTATAGCATTTTCCATTGGTTGGTAATTTTATCATGCACATATTATTTTAGTTGACTAGCCACACATCAAATTAGTTCTGGCTTGCATGAAAAGGAAAAAAAAACACCCATTCAATATTATACTATTAATGCTGGTGGTTATTAACAGAGATGTTCATTTTCACATGAATTTGAACTTAGATATATAATCCAATGATTGTAAACATTATCAGCTTCCAAAAAGGATAGGTGTGCAAAGAACATTGCAGTCACTTGGTAAACTAAAAATTGCATCAAATAGGCTCTGCAAATTGAAACTTCAATATTTTCAACAGCATTTCCAATATCCCATTTTTTGGCCCATCCATGTAACACAGTTTAATTAACTCCTTGAGCATCCATTGCAGGATGGTGGTGACCACCCATTGCATCAAGGAGATAGCTACGATTAAGACCGGATAAAAGCAATTGGCATTTATGCTAATAGCTTAATTGCAGTCACTAATCTAAAAAATGGATGTAATACGCTAATCCATGTATGCTAAAAAACCAAAGTTTAAATATTTTCAATTATGTTTCCAAATGTCCCATTATTTGGCCCACCCAATAAACACAGCTTAGTTACACCTTGAGCCTTCATTCCACTAGAAGGATGGTGACCATCACAGATAAAAGCCATTGGCATTAACGCCAATGCTCCACAAAATAAGACTCCCTGAGGTTTGGTTAGGGTGGAAGGGAGGCAGCTGAGTGGGGTAGTTTGCAATTGGAATTGTCTGACAAATGGGGGGATTATACAGTAAAAAAAAACACCTTGCACCAATATCTTCTTAAATAAATTTGCAAACAAACTCACGCTCGCACCCTATGCTATTATGAACATCAGGATAACAGACAAAGTGTTAAAACAAGTAGCATACCAGTTCATTCTGATTTTGAAAGGAACTCCCAGGTCTCCATTGCATGCCAGTGACCAAAGGAGAGAAAACTCTGCCACCCATAGTAGCAGCTTCACCAGAACTACTAGAATCCACTGCACCAGTTCCATCACCAGCCTTGCCAGCCTGAGGCAAGATCATTCGGTTACTACTAGAAGCCAGAGGCTGCGCCATTCCACCACTTCCAAGTCTATCATCAGTTCCCAATATATTTCTCTTTGCAATGTCAGAAGCTAAAGGCACTGAACCAAGAGCCCCATTGCTAGGAACTACACCAGGACTGAGGGGGATACTAGACAAGGGCTGGTTAGAGAGCCCACCTCTACTGATGCCCCTTGCTAGTCCAGCATCAGCAAGAGAAGGTGATGATATACGGCCTGGGAAACCTGCAACTTCTTCCTCCTTCATAGAATTGCCTAGTGTTATGGGAGAAGAAGGATTAGAAGGAGCTGCATTTTCCAAAACACCTCGAACAGAAGTTGAACCAGGAAGAGTTGGCGAAGCTGCTGACAAACCAGGCAATGTTTGCGCCTGAACATTCACAGAAATAGGTGCATGGTTCCCAGTTGGTGTTGATGGAGCAGACAAACCAACCATGCTACTTTTGGCAGGAGGAGTTCTTGCAACAATACCAGAATTACTATCCTGCGAAGCAGTATCATCAGCTTGATCTTGAACAACAGCACTCTCGTGATGAGGAGAAGCAACAGTGGCCTGAAAAGAATTATCATTCCATAGACATAGATATAATGTTAGGACAAAATAAATTATCATTTCATGATGAGGAGAAGCAACACTACTTGCCATTAATCCAGAGTTCAGCACAGTTAATAACAGCCTAGACCGAACAAACTAATAAAAAACATAATTAAACCCAAGAAATATAAACCTCCAAATATATTATGTCAAATAAAAGAGTTAGAAGGGCCAGAAGCAAAAGCAATGTACATTACATACATCTTTCACATTTCTTTCTTCACTTCAAAATAAAGAAGGAATTAGAAGTGTAATAGTCAGAAGCCCTAGTATCACAGGTCCAACTAAATCTGAAGGCAAAATATAATGAAAACTCGGCATCTAATCAAAGACAACCAAATATTCATTGGCCTTGCAGCTTGCTACATCAACACAGGAAGAACACAACCTCTCTAATAATAAATAGGTAAAAGAAAGGCTTCACCGAAACCACTAATGTCATTTGAGATCCTTCATAGATTCAAATCTAAAGATATATTAGGAGAACAGACTTAGATAGAGTATAGACATACAGGTATTTGAGGTGCAGATGTTGCCAAGGAAGTCTTTAAGCTGTGAACAGGGGCACCCTGTGGAGGAAAAAAAGAAATTTATTACAAAACTGAGTAAAAGAACCCCCCTAACCAAAAAAATAGCGGCAAAAAAAGTTAACAAAGCATTTTGAAAAAAGCTGAGATTATTCTTCCATCGGATGTTAGAAGAGGGAGAGAAAACAAGCACAACCACACATACAAAAGATTGCATTCCCATCTCTAAAATGGGAAGCAGTTAGAAGCACAGGCTGCCACCCATTATAGTTTACCTTCACAAGACCAGGAGGACCAATTGTAACCAGGTCTTCAAGAGACTCAACCTTGTCTAATGGTAATGAGTTGTAAAGATCATCAACGTCACTAAAATCATCAAAATCTTCCTACAAAAAAGACAACATACATATAGAAAATTGAAGCAACATAAAAGAAAGAATATTAATGTGATATCCCATCAAGAATGTTGAAGTGAAGTTAAAATATACAGTTTAACATGGGGAAATCCACAAGAGAATGCATGATGCCTCTTACAATAAGCTTGATAAAAAATTTGTGCCATTAGAAAAGGTTAAAAAACACAAACCTGATTACGTTCCACATAGTCGTCCAGGAAGTCTTTAACATCATTAACCTCCTCAGGACTCAATTCATCATTGTCTAGTAACCTCAGGATCAACTCTAACTTCTTTATATGAAGCTTGTGCCGTGTAATGGATGTCTCTAAATGTGTCTGTCAAACAAAATGAAGAAAATAAAAAAAATTATAACAGGAAGAATATATAAATTCCAACTACATTTTCCTTTCCTGTCCTACCAGTCTGGGTGGCCTTGTCTTTCCTTTCTTAACAGTGAGCCCCTCAATCTCAGCTTCAAAGTTATCAATCTGAGATTCCAGTTCCCCAACCTACTCAAGGAGGAACAAGTTAAAGCACCACTAATGAAATAAGAATTAATAAAGCAGAAAGGACTTCAATTTAAGACAATGATGTTAAACTACAACTAAATTATGTTCATTTCAAACCACATTTTCCAGATCAAACTGACATATAATGGAGTAATTTTAATTGCTTGAAAATCGTTCCAGTTCTTGTTCTCAAGATACAAAGTTTCAGATTCAGTATGAATGATGAGGTTCTCATGTGATTAACAAACATTCATTTTGGATGAGTTTAAGACAATTAAAAGTTTATAAATACAGTTGGCAAAACAATAAAATGTTTTAGTATTGAATAAGGAATTATCTCGAAAGGAAAAGCTTTCCTATTTTAAATGCTATCAGGCAGATCACAGATCTCTAAGCCATAAATAATTTATAACTTCACAGTTCTTCTATATCATTGTTTTTTTTCTGGGATAAGTATAAAGCTTTTGGACATTAATTAGCAAGCAGAATCAACTGGCTGCACATGTCACATGCAGTAGGACCAGAGAAGGGCAGGTCAATTATAATTCATAATGAAAGATTTTATAATATCAGCTCAAAGAAACGAAATTTGAAATTTCAGAAATGTTTTATTATATATACACTCTCAGAAATATAGAAAAGAGAGCAAATCAAACAGCTTACTTACATACCACATTATTCAACCAATCCCTTGTCTCTGATTTAGCCTTCTCCTTTGGATCCTAATAATTAAAAAGATAAGCATACTAAGCAATTCTGATTGCAAAAGCTATGACATCTAGGAAAAAAGAAATATTTAATTTTCAAGAATAGTTTTTGTGAACTTGTAAAGATTAAAGATATGGAACACATACAAAACCCAAAAGACAATTTTAAGATTGGAAATAAAATTCTAAATACAGAGAGATGGAATAAAGTCCAATGATGAAAAGTAAAACGCAACAACAACAAGGCTTCAAATCCAAATGACAGCAAATTAACATTCCTCCAAAAATATCAATTTAACGAAGATCTCAATTCTATGCTGTCAATGATGACCACCAATAGCTCAAAAACTTTTAAATTGAACTACTTCTGCAAGTCTACATGTGTAATCACTGAAGTGGTAAAAACAAATTAAGCATGAAACAAACAGTAAAATGTAAGCCGGATAATAGAGGTGAATTAGAAACCCTTTAACAGGCTTCATCTGATGGAGAAAGTACTAGCAATCATGGCACATCACATCATCAAAAGAAGGGATTGCTTCACAGAGTAATGTGAGTAACCACATCAACTGCTCCCAGGGTACCAATATGATGGTTTACTCAGCCTCAAATTTACTACCCATTTGACCGATTTGATTCAAGGTCAGGGATAAAACAAAGCAGTTTTAGCATGCAATGCTTACAGTTTTGGGTTGCTGGCCCAGCCCTTCTTTGGAAAATGCTTTTGTCTTAGTTTCCTTTTCGCATATCTTAAATCTTTCCATTTCTTTCTCAATAGTCTTACGAGCATCCACCAAAGCCTGCTCGTAAGATGCACTAACCTACAAAATGATTCAAAAGAAGGCCAGATCAACCTCTGTTACAACAACAATGTCAAATATACATAATAAGGAAGAAAATGTCACAATGTGTCACAGGAATGTGTCACAGGAATGAATAACCATTTTATCATGGAAAATGACTGAACTACCAAATATCCTCAAAGCTTTAGATAAGACTGGTGCATGATAACACAAAAAAAATAACCAGACAAGAAGTGAACACATGTGTAGGAAGGTGAAGGTGACATCTATTCAGGAAAAGCTGAATGAAAATGGTTTAAGATAATTTGGACAGACCAGTTGTAAGATGATTAAAGCCTAGAGAAGGGTGGGGTGCAACAGACCAAAAATGGTATATGACTAAAGTAATATAGAAAATTTCATAACAGCATGCAGAAAGTTTAGCACAATATATAACTAATTGGACAAGGTCGATACATGTAGCCATCCAGGCTTATAGCTGCGTTGAATTGATTTATTCAAAAATTTAAACCAATCAAATATATAAAAAAAAGAAGTGTCCCTTCATCATTCTGTATCCAGCATGATTACTCAAAAAACCCAAACTAACAGCACCTTTTGATTTGGATTAAATAATTGATTACAAGCAAACTAAAAGGCTGGGTGACTTTTCTCTTTTTAGCAACTATAATTCATAATAGGAACTCGAATCTGCAAGGCTGAAATGATTCAACGCAGTAACCAGAAAGTAAAAATGAAGAAGGGTGACCTTCTTATCCTTTATTTCACTGGATTGAATCCATGTCTTGATCTGGTCCCTGTATCTCTGCAGTTTCTTGATTTCCTTCTTCAAATCTGCCTCAAACTTTTCTTTTTGATTCACGTTGTCCGTATCATAAACCTACAAACAGCCAATAACCCATTCATAAATAACCAAATTAGAGAGAGATAAACAAACAAACAAAATACTACAAAATAAAATAGAGCAAAAGGTGCAAGTAAACTCAATTAAGCAAAGAGTATAAGTTATATGCCAACACTACATTGCATCAACAAATCAATATTTTAAACCAAGAAAACAAATAACAAAAACAAAAATATACAGAGAAGCTTACCATTTTATCGACAACAAACACAGAATAAAAATCAAATGACAAAAAAACGAAATACAGAATTAGAGATTTTTTTTTTAACTTGTTATTAAAAGAAAAATAATCACTGAAACAAAAATAATTCACACAATCAATGAAATCACAGCATTAACAAACTAGCCGTAAAAAATCTATCCGCACAAAATAACAATTCATTATACATTTATCAAAAGAGCAAACAAAATGAAATTCCGCCAAAACTCACTTTCTTTCGTTTTCTCAGCAACCAAACACGTCCAAAAAAGAAAATGAAAACACATTGAAACAATACTTCTCAAATTGATTTTAGACTCTAAATTCTTTACTTCTCGGCAACAAAAAATATGAAAAATCAAACGAAAATTATTTAAGAGAGAGAGAGCGATAGAGAAGGGAGTCATTTTGTGACCTTGTTCCAGATACTGTCAAAAACGTCGACGCCTTCTTGAACTTTCTTTAGAACACGATCGATCTCGCCTTGTAACTTGCGACTTGCTCCCATTGTCCAACAATTTGATCACTGTCAAATCAAGAACTACAACTGATGGGTTTGCTTTTATTATCATTCAATCTTAAGATTATAAATGGACGGACTATCGGTGTGTGCCGCACTTTATAGGGTTTTTTCTTTCTTTTTTCCTTTTACTTGTATTTTATTCTTTTCGTCTGCTGTGCTGAGTGAAATATGGAGGAGATGATGGGGGAAAAAAAGTGAACGACGAGGGAGATGGATTTTAGAGAGGAGCGACTGAGACCGAGTTTCGTTCTTTAATTCTGGGCCGGGCTTTTATGATTTGGGCTGATCCCCATATAACTAAATTAAGCCTTACAAATAATTGTAACACTAAATTTAATTTAACATAATATTTGTTCTTTCATCTAATATTTTTCTCATCTTTCACTCAATTTAAAAAAAAAAATGTTCGATGGTGAAAAAATAAATTTAAATTAAAAAATAACATAATTCTTCCAAGAGAAGAAAATATTTTACAAGACAATATTTTTATTTAAATCATGAGCCTCACTTATTAATTTTTATCATTTTTTTCTAACATTTATATTTATTATGTACATATTATAATAATGTGAATTAATTTTTATTTGATGAAAAAAACATCTCTTATGTAAAAACAAATTTGAAAACAAGTTATTTAACACAATATAGCTATTAGAAAAAGAAAAACAAACATGAAGTTGTGATGATAGAAGTATATTTCAAAAATAATAAACTAATATTCAAAGATGTTTGGTTTATAAGCATGCAAATATTAACAAAAACACTAAAGTAGCTCTGTGTATCATTGTTCACCGTGACTCCAAACCACTATTCACTAGATATTTGCTCTGGTGCTTCGCGCGTGTACGTGAGCTTTTTTTTTCTTGTTAATGAACAGTGTATTAACGAATTTGCCCCCCGAAAACGACAAAAAACATCACCGTTCTGAGGGGCTCAGCGGTCATTGACCGTTTTTGGTCCAGTCCGGTCCTTCTGGCTGATTTTTTTTTATTTAATAATTCATGAAACAGTGCAATAACTATTTTATCCCTCGAAAAGGATAAAAACCAGGCGTTGGAGGGAGGGGCTACCCAGTAATTGACCATTTTTTTCCTTTTAACACCGGTTTACTGTTGGCGCGTCGCCAGACGCGCCCTCTGTTTTCGCGCTCACGCGTGTTTTGGATGGCGCGTGCGGCTTATTTTGGCGTTCAAAAATACCCAACCGACATCCAGAATGATTTTCAGGCATGTTCTCTTTCCCCTGGTACGGCGCGCGTGACTATGTGGTGTCTAGAGACGTGTCGATGGTCGTTTGAAATTTCCCCCCCATTTCTCTCTCCTGCCTACGCCTCATGACGTTAGCGCAGCTGCTTTTTGGCAAATTTCATTTCAGTCCCTGAACGGTAGAATTTGTTTTCTGGCCCTTAATAGGTTTTGATTTGTTTCAATTTCATCCTTCAATTCAAATTGATTATATATTGTAGTTTTAATTAGGTCTCCAGTCTTTTAAGTTTGCAGATTGGTCTGAAATCCTTAATATTTTTGGTATCAAAGTTTTGATTTATTTCAATTTCATCCTTCCATGCAAATTGATTATAAATCCTTAATATTTCGGTATCAAAGTTTGATTTTTTTCAATTTTATCCTTCTATATAAATGAATTATGCATTTCAATTTCATTTCGTTCCTAATTCTTTTAATTTCCGGTTTTGTTTTAAATTTTTTAATTTCAATGTTTGGATTATTTCAATTTCATCCTTTCAATTAAATGTATTACATATGTGTTTTTTATTTCATTTTATCCCTTATACTTTTAATCTTGAATTTTATTTTAGTTCCTTTATTTTTTATACATATTTCTTACATGATTCCTATTTCTATCCATGTTTATATGTATATGCTCTTAGTTTTTCTTTCCATTTTTTCTTTATTTCCAATGTTATTAAGTTTTTTTATTTAATGTCCAAATTTTAACGAAATAATATTTGTTAATATTTCTCTTTTTTTTATTCTTCAAGTTAAGTGATTTCTTTAAATATAATAATAATTATTTTTTGTTAATATTGTTAGGTATTGATTTTTGTAATTATTACAGACAAAACATTCAAAATAATAATAATGATTATTTGTAAGCTTTATTTTCTTTTAAATATATCAGACTAATTATACATTTTGGTATTTATTTAATATTAGAGCTTTAATATATATAAATGACATAGGTTTTTTTGAGAAAAAAAAATTAATATAATTGTTCTCAAATACTTTTAATATAATAATATAAAAGTAAAAAAAAATATGGAATTTTTTTCTCTAGTAATAATTATGGTCTCACCAATTTTTATTATTTTCACTGTTAGTAAAGTTATTTTTTTGTAATATTTACATTTTAATTTCTGTTCGTAATCATTTCAAATATGATTTTATTTTTTTATTCTTCTGTCCAAATAATTTTTTATAATCTAATAATATTTTTTATTTGGTCATTTATTTAGTTTTGCAGTTGCTTTTCTATTAATATAGTTAGGTCTTAAAATTTCTTATTATTATAGATAAGACATTCAAAATAATAATAATAATTATTTGTAATATGTTTTTCCTTATCAATAAACTAATTATATATTTTGATATTTATTTAATATCAACACCTTCGCGCGTGTGTGTGTATAAATAACCTATTTATTATTATTCTAAAATATTTTTAATAGAATAATATAAGCAATAAATTTTACAATCAATTTTCTACATAGAAATTTTTTTTTTAACAAATTTTATCAAAAGAGTTTTGGCAATAGCAACATTCAATCACTTTTTGATGGGAAAAAAAATCTGTTTCTAACAGATTCTATCAATTATAATTTTACTGATTAAATATTAAAATAACAAATTACAACACACATAAAATCAATCAATTTTTTATATAGATAAAAAAACCCAGCGCATCGTGTGGGTATATTGATTGTGTTTTCTAAAACAAACTTGTAGTCAAAACTAAAATTTTAGCATGCATACTAAGTAAATTTATTTTAATTCTCTTAATATTTATTGTTATAAAAGTTATATTAAAGAATACATATTAAACCCAAAATAATAAGTGGTCTCCATTTATAATGTGATCTCGAATGTGCCTATTAACCATGTTTTAAAGAAGGTTTCCCAACAATCCTCCATCTAAATGAAAATTATTTGATCAATATAAAAGATTCATAAATAGATTATAATTTGGTGGATCATTACATCAAGATAAGTAGCTTTTGGTCTTGAACTTTTCTTAATGAAATACTATTTGATTTACTTGGCTAAAAATAATAAACATGATGTCTTGAACTATTCAACATTTTATGTAAATCAAAACAATATTATTCATATAGTTGTTTACTTGAAGATTTAATTTGGCTCTCACTATTATGTTTATTATATCCTTGAACAAATTTTATATTCTTTAGTACTTTAAATAATTCAATCCTTTTCAAAACTCTAAAAAAATAGTCATATTTCTCACTCATATAAATAATTTTTTTATTAAAAGTATTCTACAATACTCCATCTAATATACTAAAAATACGAAAATTATTAAGAGCACAACTCACACTTAATGATGTTGTAGCTAACATCTTTTTCTTTATTATACGAATAAACAAAAAATCAAAATATTTGAGTGATATTGAAAATATTATATGATTTATTTTTTCATTTGATCCTAGATTTTGATATCTCTAATCAAGTAGGTAAGGTTATTATCATTAAAAAATATGTTTTTAAAGGCTTTGAATTCATTATCTTTTATGAATTAGTAAGCCCTCTCAACAAATATTTGGTTAATGGATTCATAATGTTTTTATTTTACTTTACATAATCAATAAAAGTAATTGTATTTGAGAAAAAGTGTTTAACAATATTATATCTATGATGTATATGTCTATTTATTGCTTTCTAATGATCTATACTTGGATTACTAGTAAATCTACATAATTTGCTTAATGAGTATGCAATATTAGGCGTTGTGTAATTTATAATGTACATTCAACTCCTAATTATTCAAGAATATTTCAACTACTCTATTTTCTCACTTTTATTCTTAGATATATATGCGCTTATGTCCATTGGAGTTTTCATATTTTCTTATATAGATTTTATCAAGGATTTTCTCAACATAGTAAGATTGAGACAATAATAATCCATTAGAAATCCTTGTAATTTTTGTTTCGAACATCACATCTACAACACCTAAGTCTTTTATGACAATCATATTAGTTAATATTTTCTTAGTACACTTGATCATGTAATAATTATTGTCTAAAATAAGTATATCATATGCATGAAGACATACAATAACATAACATTTATATGCATTTTTCACACAAAACACATTTATTAACTTCATTAATTTTGAACATATTTGATAATATGACATTGTTAAATTTTTCATGTCATTGTTTAAATTTTTTTTCAAACCATGTAATGATTTGACAAGCTCACAAACTCTTAATTATTGTTCATTAACAACAAAACCCCTTAGATTATTCCATGTAAACCTTTTCATTAAGGTTATCATTTAAGAAAGTTGTTCTTACATCTATTTGATGCATCTTAAGTTTGTTAATAGAGGTGATGATTATTATCATTCATATAAAAGTTATTCTTAACATAAACAAATATGTATAAAAAATAGTCCATACCTTCTTATTGTTAGAGTTCTTACACTATAAATCATATTTTGTATTTTTTTAATAATTCCTTCACATTTCATTTCCCTTTTAAAGATCTATATATAATCTAATGGCTTACTTTCAGATGAAATATCCATTATTTCTTATGTATAATTATTCACAATGAATTTTATTTGATTATTAAATGCCTTTTTCCAATATAAAATTTTGAGATAGGAGAGTAAGTTTAAGGTTTATTTTCTAACAAGTATGATAGAAAATGATGATCAAATATTTTGATTTTTCTCCTTTTAGTTCTTTTAGGCTCAACTTCATCATCTTTTGATTTGCCATACGTGTGTGACATTGTGATGATATTCTCCTAGATCGGAAAAGTAAAAAATGGTGTTTTGTCTTTTATTAGAAAAAGACAAGTTTAAAAGTTGTCATATAGGAAACCCTAATTAGTCTCATTATTTAAGTAAGGAGATTGGGTGCGTTAAAAAATGTATTAACACCCTTAAAATAACTTATCTAAGTTGCATTGTTTATTTGTCTAATGTTAACTAAAGTCTTGTTTTGTTTTCTACTTGTTGATCAATCTAAGGTTTAATAAAAGTTCTTCTATGTAAGGAGATCATTATCTTATCAGGTCAAAAACTTAATTATTCATAAGAAAAAAACAATTTGATATCGAGAATACATCTTAAATATAAAATCATAACTCCATATATTAAAAGAAACAAAATAAAATTCTAATATAAAAAATACATCTTCTATATAAGTTTATAATCTCGCATATTAAAAAGAAAACAAAACAATATCTTTTGGTGTTTTTGTTTTATTTTTAATATTTGGAATATGTCTTATGTATAAGTTCATAATCTCACATATTAAAAGAAAATAAATTTTGGTATTTTTTCAAATATAGGCCAAAACCCTATGAAATTTTACAAACTTGTTGGAAATCCTTGCAATATATTTTAAAACATGCCAAAATATATTTTTTAAAATATGTTCACAATTGTTTTAGGATTTATGGATTTCTACAAAAACAAATATTATATATATTTTTTATGCTTTTTTATTATATCATTTTATATTATTTTTTAGGCTTGTTTAGTAAAAAAAAAAACATTTCTTCCTAAAATAAAGTTAACAAAAAAGAGAAGCAAAAAAGTGTTTGCAAAACACAACTTTAAACAAAAAAAATCATTCAATAAAACAAATACAAGCCAAATAAGGCAATAAGGAATAAACAAAGGTTTATTTTTTTTACATGGCCTAACTAGTGTGACCTGAAAGTTTTGGTTCACCAAAAAAAAACCAAAATCTTGGTTTAACCCGAAAAGAAACTTTTTTTTTTTTAAAATGGATTAAACTTCCTAAAAATACAAAAACAAAACAAAATAATTAGAAATAAAGAATACAAAGAAAACCAGCCCAGAAAATTGAATGAGTCAAACAACATGGATTTAAAACCATACTAGATTTGGTAAAAAAACACATATCAATTGGGATACATGTAAAGTACAAGAATCTAACATCCAAACATGTCAATGTGTACTTAAAATGCATGATTATGTTAAAATAGATTTTGGTTTTAACCCAAAACCCAAAGATTAAAACCTATTATAAACACGTTATTGATGCAAATAAACACTATATTACTTGTTATTAATGCATTATAGGAAATTCTAGAAAATAAGTTGGACTAAAATTGATCCAAATTGTGTAGCAAATGCCATGTTGTTGGGAAGAACATGATATTAACCCAACAAACATTACATTCACAAAAGGCTTGATATAGGAAAAAGAAAGGCATAAACATGTTCAAAAGGCTCAAATCAACATAATTTAGCCAAAAAAGGTTTTGGCACCAACGCTGAACCCTTGGATTTAAACCTATTAAAACTTCTTATTGACGTGAAAAAATCATAGATTATTGACTAATCCAAAGTGCAAAGAAATGTGTAAAAAATGGTATAAATTATACAACTAAGACAATGTTTTTCACAAGAATGCAGAGAACAAATGCCTAGAAAAACCTAACAACATGCCCAGAAAAACCAATTATATTCAAGCCTCAAACTAGTACCTTTTGCTTCTAAAACAACCCATATTCTATTCCAATAGGTCACATTAATACACATGAACACATTTAAATTAAAAACACTAACAAAAGCACCAAAACATTAAAATTAAGCTTGTGATAACAAAACCAAAACACCAACTACACATAGCTTATACTTTAATACAAAATAAATTCAAAATTGATTTTTCTAAACCTATTTTATGCATGAACATGCATAACATGCTAAAGATGAACATCCTTGCATTAACATTCCTAAATTAGGTCAAAATATAAACTAAAAAAAAAAACATGCATATAACAAACACAAACTTAACATCACATATCAAAAACATAAAAATAACAGCATAAAAATAAACATATCAACAACAAAGAGGTGAATACAACATTATTTGTTGAACATTCAATCCTCTTTTATATGCTTATAAAAAAACTATAAGCAAGAATTAAATAAATGTAAAAAAATTGGAAAAACAGGCCATAAAAGACCTATTTTTAGATTAGAAGCATACCCATAACAATTATTTTTTTTTTGGTAGTTGGTCCTCTTTTCTTACATGCTTAAGGAGGGTATTTATAAGGATTTTTTTTTTTAAAATTTTGGGATGTTTTGAATTCATATATGATATCTTAATCTTGTTGGATATTGTATAAACCCTTGATAGGAACTAATTAAGGTGTCTTTGAGTGTGAACAAACGAAGAGCACACTAGTTTTTTCCTAGTAGTTCCACTATTAAAGTTGACCAAGTGACCCACTTTAGAGGTGTCATATGAGTAAATCCAACATCTTCATCATCAGAACACACCATTAATTGGTAGAGGAGATGCACACCATTCATTTGGATTCGATCTTGCTCAATTTAGAGGTTTGTAGCTCCACATTCATATATTTGAAGTTGTTAACTCAATCAACCAAAATTGCCAAAACAGAGACCAAACGATGTGTCATTCAACTTCTCTTCTTTAACACTGAATGTATAAAAGAGATTAGAGTTTTTAATTTGAGATTTGATAAATTTTAATTGAGTTCCTTTTTTTTCTAGTTCCTATTAAATACACTTCTAATTGCCTCTAAACTTTCAATTGCAATTCAAAAGGAGGAGAGCTAGGTTTCCCATGTTGGTATGGCCAAACATCAATTCCACCCGTCAAATCTAAGTTGGTTGCCTTTTTCATTATGATCATTGGTTATGGATTTATGCAATTTGACCATTAATACCAACAAACTTCCAATTTTTTCAATTTACCCCCTGATTCAGTCATTTTCAAACCCTATATTCACTTTTTTTTTTCATTTTGGTCCTTAATCAAGCCTCTAATTACCTATCAAACTTCAAAATTTATGAAATTAAACCCTTGATATGACCAAATATATTCCAACAAATTGCTATTTAACCCCCAAGCTTTAAAGCCTGTTTGGGAGGGCGATTGCGGTAGCTTTTCAAAATGCTTTTCGTGCCAAAATACATCCAAATGATGTTTTTTTATTTTTTAAAAATCATTTTTGACATCAGCACATCAAAATGATCTAAAAAAATCAAAATATATTCATTTAAAATGAAAAACAATTTGAAAAGCTGCGGCGCGGCGGGTGAAACGCCACGCCAAATAGTTTCTTAACTTATTTAAATTAAAGCCTAAATTGATTTCAAAATATAATTTCTTCTTGCAATTAAACCCCTAATAAATTCAAATAAATCTTGTAAAATTCTAATTAAGTTCTCCAACATCCAATTTTAATTTTCCTTTTTGAATTGAACTTTCTTTTACGGGTCAAAAAAATATTTTTAGATTTTTCAATCTTATATATTTTAATCTTCCTCGACTAGTCTTCGACAACTTCTTAGGTGTTATGGTTTACTCTTCTCACTAATATATTTTTTTCAAAATTTTGTTTTCTATTTTCACTTTTTTATATTTATATATTTTTATTTATTTATGTGAGGCCCTAGAAATGGGTAACAAGATGATTAACCATGACCTGAGTTAGCCTAAATTATCAATTTTTTAAGTGATTGTGCTTCCTTAAATGAAAATGTATTTTTAAAGAATATAACATTCTATGATGCCATTATAATATTAGGATTAATATTCTCAATACTTAACTAATGTATAAAAAATTAATATGCACTACTATTATAAAACATATTCAATAAAAAAATCCATAATCTTAGGTCCTATCTTGACTAATGTATAAAAAATTCATATGTACTACCAACTTTTCAAAGTATCTTTTTAGTGTATGGTATTTGTAGAAAGGTCATATAGCATTCTACAATTCATTTAATATTTTCTTTAACTTTTAATGGGGTTGTTAAAAAATATAATTAACAAATATAATTATTCCTTTATCAGGTGCTCTCAAACTTATCAAAATAACATTTATCATTTCTTATAATATTGAGTTTTTAAATTTCACAATTTTATTTTGTTGAGGTAAATAAGTAGTAGTTTTATGGATAATACTATTTTACAAATATAATTCACCAAAAAGTATATTCTCCACCTCACTTCTAATTAACTCTTTATTGTCATAATGTTTAAATATTTCAAGAGCTTCATCTTTACTTATAAACAAATATGTATAATAATATCTTGTGCAATCATCTATAAAAATAATATGATATTTTTTTTCCATTTTAGACCATTGATATTTAAGTGAATGAGGCCTAAAACAAATACTATCATACCCATGTTAAGTTTAATTTAGTAGTTTTACCTTATAAAGTTAATAAAAAATATTGTAATTTTAATATTTTTTAAATTAAAAAAATAAATCATTGTTGTTTTAAATATGTTTTTCTCTTAAAAAAGTTATTTGATGTTTTTAAACTACTCAAGCATGATGATTCACTAGACTTTTATGTGTTTAATATCATTATAAAAATGTTCCCCACAATAACACACTAGCTTACTAGTAAAGTATTGATTTTAGTGTTTGTTTGGGAGTGTGATTTAGGTTGTTTTTGAAAGTGCTTTTTATTCATTAATATACCAAATTGATGTTTTTTATTTTTTTAAATTTTTTTTTGATATCAACATATGAAAATAGTCTAAAAACGCTAATTTTTTTTAATTTAAAGTAAAAAGTAAAAATAAAAATATTTTTTTAAAACTTTTTTTTCAAACGCTCTAAAAGCTGAGAGATTTCTAGTTATACAAAAGCTAAGCGAGAATGCAGTTTTAAATAGTAATGAACAATTTTTTGCCCCTCCATTCATCTAGACTCTGATGCACTATGGATTAGAATAGTAAAATTACTATTTTGCCCCTCTGTTTTCATCTTAAGCCTAGAGATATTTAATTTTTTACCTTCTTGTGCACAATGAAATGACTATAATACCCTGAATAAGACAAAACAACACAGTTATTGCTGAGGGCATTAAGGTTATTGTATATTTTTTTAAATGGCTAAATACGGAAATACCCCATAATAAGACAAGTGCAGAGTAAACCTCAACGTCAGAACGATAACTGCACATTTTTTTTAAACGACCAAATATGTATATACCCATATATAAGATAAAATACAAGAGTTGGTTGTAGGGTTGTTCCAGTAATTGACCATTTTTTAAATATATATTCTGACGCAGTACTGTTGGCGATGCGTTGTCCATTTCCGCGCTCACACGGGTTTCAGACAGTGCGTACGTCAGTTTCTGGGGTGCAAAAATACCCTACCGACATCTATAATTATTCTTCTACATGTTCTCTTTCTCATGGTGCGGCGTGTGTGAGTCTAAGATGGTCGAAGACGTGTAGGTGGTTGGTTAAAGTTTTCTCCCTTACTTTCTCTCCTACGTGCGAAAGTAACTGTCAGCTCTTGCTGTTTATTGACTTTTCATTATATCTTTCGATTGTTTTGTATGGTCCTTATTTTTGTTATATAAGTTTTGATTTGTTTCAATTTGGTCCTTCAATTGCAATTGATTATATATTGTAGTTTCATTTCGGTCCTCAGTCTTTTAATTTCCCGATTGGTTTGAAAATCTTTAATATTTTCGGTATTAGAGTTTTGATTTGTTTCAATTGTATCCTTTATTTCAAATTGATTATATATTTCAGTTTCATTTCGATTCCTAGTCTTTTAATTCCCGGTTTTGTGTTAAATTCTTTGATTTTTTCAGTATCAAAGTTTTGATTTATTTCAATTTTGTCCTTTAAATGAAATTTATTATATATGTGTTTTCCATCTTGGCCCTTATACTTTTAATCTTGGATTTTATTTTAATTCCTTTATTTTTTTTTTTATATATATATATATATATATATATATATATTTCTTAAATGGTTCCTATTTTTATTTATGTTTATATGCACATGCTCTTAGTTTTTGTTTCAAATTTTTATTATTTCCACTGTTATTAAGGTTTTTTTTTTATGTTATGTCTAAATTCTAATTTTTTGTGGTGGTCATTTGAAAATTAATATTTATTATTTTTTCTCTTTGTTTTTTTATTTTGATTTATTCTTCAAATCAAATAAATTTTTAAAATCTAATAATATTTATTTTTGTTTTGTTATTTATTTATTTTTTAATTGTTTTTTTGTTAATATTGTTAGGTGTTGAAATTTCTAATTATTATAGATAAGACATTCAAAATAATAATAATCATTATTTGTAAGTTTTGTTTTTCTTATAAATATAAGAGACTAATTATATATTCTTATATTTATTTAATATTAACAGCTTAATATACCTTAATATTAACACCTTAATATATATATGACCTAGGTTTTTTGAAATAATTTTAATATAATAATATGAGAAATAAATCTTATAAAATAAAAAAATAATAATATGAGGAATAAATCTTATAAAATAAAAAAATAATTTTTTTCTAACAATAATTATGTTGTCATCGATGGTATGAAAAATAGTAATTAGAATATGAATTATTTATAATAGTGTTTATAATGACAGCTATAATAATTATGAAAATTTAACAATCATGATAATAACAATAACAATAATAATCCAAATAATTCATTAGTTGATGTTATTTTTCTTAGAGGTTGACTTTTGCGGCTTTTTTTGTATGATATTTCATATCTAATATTACATGAACAAAAAATATACGAAGTCACACGTAGACAAAACATGTAAAAAAATTGGGGCAAATTATCTACAGTGATAAAATATACGAGCCAATTGCCCTCTACTTCGCCGTAGCCATAAACAAATTTGTTAAAATGCAAAAAAACGTTAATGGTTTTAGATTTTTTTATAATGTTATATATCTGAGCAAAATAATCATCTTACAAAACTTTTGGTTCTTACTATAGCAGAAGTATTTACAATAATAATAATAATAATAATTATTGTATATTAGGTTTTTATATATTCATTTTATTATGGAAAATGCATTTAAAATAATAATTATTAAACAATATTTACAATCCTTAGATTTTAGGTTGTTTTAGTTAAAAAAAAACTTTTACAACATTTTTATATATGATATTTCAGATCTAATATGACGTAAAAAAAATACGAGGCAACACATAAATAAAATGGGTAGACAAATTTGCCTAAATTATCTACAATTAAAAAATATATTAACCACTTCCCCTGCGTTTCAATTACAATGTTCTTTTTAGGCGGAAAAAAGCTCATTTCTATTAGATTTTATCTATTACAATTTCACTAATTAAATATTAAAATAATCAATTATAGCACATAAAAAATCAATAAATTTTCTACATAAAGTAACCTCGTTTCCATTGTATGGTTTTCTTCTGCCCGCCGTGCACGGTTTTGACTGCCTCCACCTTCGAAGTAGCAGCAACTACCGAGTAATTACATATATGGCTCCAAACATCAGTAGTTGGAATGATTTTTCCAAGCGGTTGAGTTAGACATGCCATGTGAAAGATATGGGTTATCGTAAACTTTAGGCTAACTCAGTAGCCACTTTTCTCTGGTGTACGAGCTTGCTGACTCTTCAAACTTTGACTTGTCTATCACATCAACTATCCTGAGTCATCATGCAGTACCACTACGCAATGTCTCTGCTATAGAATTGAGTTAAAATGTTGTTTCTCTATGGTTTTCTGGCCAACTGATTCTGTTTTCTCTGTAACAATGGTTTCTGCTGTCTTATGGTGTCTTCCATTTGTTCTTTCCTTTCTTGGTTCTTTAGCGCAGCCTCAGACAACCACAAACACAATAAACTTGGGTTCCAGCATGACTGCTGGGACTAATTCTTCGTGGCGATCATCCTCTGGTGATTTTGCTTTTGGGTTCTATCGTCTTCTTAATGGCCAGTTCCTTGTTGGAATCTGGTTCGACAAAATCCCAGAAAGAACACTGGTTTGGTCAGCGAACCGTGATGATCCAGCTCGAACTGGATCAACCATCAATTTCACACTCGATGGCCAGCTTGGTCTTACGCACTCAAATGGAACTGGATACTTAATATACAATGGCACTTTCGGTGCTAGTTCTGCTCTGATGCAAGATGATGGCAACTTTGTTGTAAAAAACAATTCGTCAAAAGTTATCTGGAAGAGCTTTGATTCTCCAACAAACACCATTTTACTGGGACAAGTCCTAGTAATGGGCCAAAAACTCTACTCTAATGCAAATGGAACAATTGACTACTCGACTGGGCAGTACATGTTAGAGCTTCAAATGGATGGTAATGTTGTAATGTCTGCATACAAGTTCGCTGATCCTGGTTACTGGTTCACTTTGACAGCAGGAAACCAAGGTGTGAGGCTGATTTTCAACCAGAGTACAGCTTTTATGTATGTTATGAATCAAACTTCAATTAAGTATTCTATGACGCTTCAAGTTCCCATTCCGATTGGAGATTACTATCACCGAGCAATGATCAATGACCATGGAACTCTTCAACAGTTTGTTTACCACAAAGAAAATGGAAGCGGGTGGACCGTTGTGTGGGAGCCAGAGGATATTAAAGCTGAACCTTGCATACCGTTTAATATCTGTGGAGTGTATGGCTTCTGTACATCGATTGATAACACAACAATCAACTGTACGTGTTTGCCTGGGTATTCTCCACGGGATCCAAGCATTCCCTCAAAAGGATGCTATCCTGCTACGGTGATAGATTTCTGTGCTCCAAATTCTTCGGCTTCAAGTTTCTCTCTTGAAGAGATAGAGAATGCTGATTTTCCAAATGGTGAATTCGCAGATATGGCCAGAATCACGCCAGTCGATTTAGAAGCATGCAGGAAGGCGATAATGGATGACTGTTTTGCTGTGGCTGGCGTCTTGGTCGAGTCTGTGTGTTACAAAAAGAGAACGCCTTTGCTTAATGCTAGAAGGAGCATCCCTTCTACTAATAATATAGTGGCGTTTTTAAAAATTCCCAAGGCAAACATTGAAGACAAAGATGATGATTCTCCTTCTTGGATTGCTCTTCTAGCAGGCTTATTATTATGTTCAATAATGGCGTTACTGTTTGCCACCATTACCATTTATCATCACCCTCTTGCTCAGCCTTACATTAGTCAAAAGCAGCTCCCAGTGCCAAAGCCTGTGGACATCAATTTGAAGGCATTTTCATTCCAGGAATTGCTTCAAGCAACGAATGGTTTAAGGAACAAACTTGGGAGAGGTGCTTTCGGAACTGTCTATAGTGGGGTGTTAACCTTGGCGGGTGAAGAGGTTGAGGTTGCTGTCAAGAAGCTTGAAAAGGTCATTGAACATGGCGAGAAGGAATTCGTAACAGAAGTCCAAGTAATTGGACTAACTCACCACAAGAATCTTGTAAGGCTTGTGGGTTTCTGTAATGAGAAAAATCACCGGCTTTTAGTTTATGAGCTAATGAAGAATGGTACTTTATCGGATTTTCTGTTTGGAGAGGAGAGGAGGCCCAGTTGGGATCAAAGGGCTGAGATTGTGTATGCAATTGCAAGAGGTTTGTTATACTTGCATGAAGAGTGTGAGACGCAGATCATTCACTGTGACATAAAGCCGCAAAATGTTCTTCTGGACACGAATTACACAGCCAAGATTGCAGATTTTGGCCTGGCAAAGCTCCTGAATAAGGACCAGACTCGTACGAGCACAAAAGTTAGAGGAACGATGGGATACATGGCACCAGAATGGCTAAAAAATGCTCCTGTGACAGCCAAAGTTGATGTTTACAGCTTTGGGGTCATGTTGCTGGAGATTATTTTTTGTAGAAAGCACCTAGAGTTGCATCAAGTTAATGAATCAACAGGGGGTAGCGAGTTGATTCTAATTGATTGGGTCCTATGCAGTGTGAGAGCCGGCAACTTACACGCCATTGTCAGCCATGATTCTGAAGTTCTAGAAGATTTTTGCAGGTTTGAAAGAATGGTCTTGGTGGGTTTATGGTGCATATGTCCAGATCCAGCTCTTCGGCCATCCATGAACAAGGTTACACAGATGCTGGAAGGAACCAGTGAAATTGATGTCCCCCCTTAGATCGAATCACAACTTTTTTAAACAAGATTATCATGGTGCCTGTTCATGATTTCGGAATTGTATTGAAATTATAAAAGGTGCCGTAATCCACACCATGCTTTGTTTTCTTAGTGGTTTTGAAAGCTTGTTTAAGATCATAATAGTTTGGATTCCCAAGCTCAGTGATTCCATTATTTGAAAGACACAACTAGTTTTCTTCCACTATCAATTCATACCCTTAAGCAGTTTGGCTATTGCTTTTGGATTACAAAATATCAGACATTACGGATCAGCCTAATTTGCAGTCCATGGTCCTGATGGCGATGAAGATAAAATTCTTCTACTATACCTTTTATTCCACGAGCTGCATTTGTTGAAAAGCAGGTGGAAGGAAACCAATTTGTCAGCCGAAAGGACAGGACTTTTACAAAAACTTGGTCCAAATAAACTTGTGGTTAAAAAGAGGATTACGCAACTATGGTCTTGCCAAATCAGGGTTTCAGGAGAGAGAGTGTTTGGAAAACATGTTAGAGAATAATATAAATTGTATTTTTGATTGTATGTATTAGTTGACCTAACGGTTATAAATTTCTTGATTATTGGATTTATCTGATATAAAGTGTTGTAATATTAATATGAAAAAACAAAAAATAAACTTGATGCGATGATAAATACGGCATTAGAACTCATTAATTGATTTCCAACAGTGTTTGAATCATTCGAATTGGAAAAGATTATTGGATTGCGATTTCCCTTTCGTAAATTCAGTAGTCATGGACCACATGAAGACTTTTCTTTTGTTTTCATAGAATGCCGACGCCGCTATACACTTCCTTGGTATAAATAAATCACCATCAGTCCAGTTTTCAGTTCATGGACCTGAAGGTCAAGAGAACCAAAATTCCTCAACTTTCCATTAAATTCAACAAGCTACATTCAATTAATGCCACGAGGGTAGAAACTAAAGTGTCAACAGATGGATTTCGCTGAACTTTCCCTTCAAACAGTTCTTCAATGGTGTTCATTGCTTTTAATCACATTAAACGAAAGCTGAAATTCCACAACTTCCCTTTGAATATTCAACCTCCATGGATGTTCATTGCTTTCAATCACATTAAACTGTGGTTCATTGACCTCAAGGTCATGAAAAATAAAATTCCACAACTTTCCCTTAAATTCCACAAGCTACATTAAATGCGAAGCAGGTAGAAATTCACTTTGCTGCTGAACAACCATAGCCCGAAGAGATTATAAAATAGAATTTGCTTGTGTAGAAGACAATGAGGAGGTCAAAATAATAATTAAAAAAGAATATTTTATAATTGTTTTTCTAATTCAAAAGAATATTTTTATTTATTTATTTGTAGTTTTTATATAATTGTAATGGGTTTTGACCAGGGAAGAGATTAAAAAAGAATATTTTAATTATCTAAGCGTCAATTTCGAATAATGACACGAGCATAACTATTCGACGATGTTCATTGCTTTCAATCACATAAAACTGTGGTTCTGTTGATCTCTCTTCTTATACTAAGATTCTTTTCCCCTCAATTCCTAAAAACTTGGCAATGGCTATCCAGATAATACTTCCTTTTCTTCTACTGCAGTTCCTAAACTTCCATGAATTGCGTGCTCAGATATCTCCCAACATAAGCTTAGGTACCAGCATCACAGCTGGATCGAGTGATTCTTGGCGATCACTTTCTGATGATTTTGCGTTCGGGTTCTATTCTCTGCCCAACAATCTTTACCTTGTTGGAATCTGGTTTAACAAGATCCCTGAAAGAACACTAGTCTGGTCAGCTAATCGTGACTCTCCGGCAGCTGCCGGATCCACAGTCAGACTCACGTTTGACGGCCAGCTTACGCTCACGCATCTCAATGGTAGCGTTGAATTGATATACAGGGGGAGAAGAGCAGCTTTAGGCTTCATGGAAAATGATGGCAACTTTGTCTTGAGAGATGACAGTTCAAGTGCCGTATGGGAGAGTTTTAGTTCACCAACAGATACAATCTTGCCAGGTCAAAATCTTAGTGGTAACCAAAAGCTCTATTCCAATGCGAATGGAACTGTTGATTACTCCACTGGGAATTTCATGTTGGAAATGCAATATGATGGAAACCTGGTGCTCTCTGCCTATCACTTCGCTGATCCTGGTTATTGGTACACTGGAACTCAAACAACAAATGTTAGTTTGGTGTTCAAGAATTATACTGCTTCCATGTACCTTGTCAACAGTACTGGTGATAATATCTACAATTTAACAGGAAATGTCCCAACCCCCGTCGGAGACTACTATTACCGAGCAACAATTAACGATCATGGTAATTTCCAACAATTCGCTTACCATAAATCAAACAGCAGTGGATGGACAAGAGTGTGGAGGGCGACTGACGAGCCTTGCGTGAATGCTATATGTGGTGTCAATGGCATGTGTTTTTCTCAGAATAATGAAACATCAACATGTAGATGCATACCGGGTTACATTCCATTGGACCCTAATCACGTGTCCAAAGGGTGTCGTCCAGAGACCGTGGTGAACTATTGTGCCGACCCTTCAATGAAAAACTTCACGATTGAGGTGATTGATGACGCCGACTTCCCATTTGAGAGCTTCGCAGACTTGGCTCGAGTGAAGGATGTAGATCTGGAGGGTTGCAAAAAAGCTCTTATGGATGATTGTGACAGCTTGGCTGCTTCCTTGGTGGATTCGAGGTGCATCAAGAAAAGGATGCCTTTGCTAAATGCGAGAAAGAGTTTTTCGACTAAAGGACGCCAAGCGCTGGTGAAGGTGCCGATGAAAAGCAGTCCTGGCAGTCCAGAACATAAAAAGAAGAATGATTTTGATGCTCGGGTTTTTCTAAGGATTAGCGTTATAGTTACTGCCACGCTTGCTTTCTGTTTTGGAGTTTCTTCCATCTATTATCATCCTGCTCCTCGAAGATTTATCAGAAGGAAACGCTATTCAAATGCTAATTCCATTGGCATAAACTTCCAGGAGTTCAAGTACATGGAACTACAGAAGGCTACAAATGGATTCAGCAAGGCCCTGGGTAGAGGGTCTTCTGCTAAAGTTTACAGTGGGATTCTAAGCATCAAGGACATACATGTTGATATTGCTGTAAAAGTGCTGGAGAAATCGATTGAAAAAGGTGAGAAGGAATTCATGACAGAGCTTAAAATAATAGGCCGGACATACCACAGGAATCTTGTAAGACTGCTGGGCTTTTGTGTTGAGAACAATCAACAGCTTCTGGTCTATGAGTTAATGGCAAATGGCTCGCTTGCCAATCTTCTGTTCGGGAAGGGATCAGAAAGACCTAACTGGGTTCTGAGGGCACAAATGGTGCTTGAAATAGCTAGAGGATTGCTGTACTTGCACGAGGAATGCGAGACACAGATTATCCATTGTGACATCAAGCCTGAGAATGTGCTGGTTGACAACAATTTCACTGCCAAGCTCGCAGATTTTGGCCTTTCCAAGCTTCTGAACAAAGATCAAACCAGAACAGACACAAATTTAAGAGGCACCGTGGGGTATCTGGCACCAGAATGGATAAGGAACGAGCGAGTGACATCCAAAGTAGATGTTTACAGCTTTGGTGTGATGCTACTTGAAATTATATGTTGCCGGAGGCATATAGATCCGAGCCGGGTTGAGGAAGAGAGTGAAGAGGATGATCTTGTTCTCTCGGACTGGGTTATAAGTTGCATCGCCGCTGGGAAGCTAGAGACGGTGGTCGGACATGACCCTGAAGTATTGAGTGATTTCGAGAGATTCGAGAGAATGGCCTTAGTGGGTTTATGGTGCATTCATCCTGACGCCATGTTCAGACCTTCTATGAAAAAGGTTACACAAATGTTAGAGGGAACCTTGGAAATCGGAATCCCACCTTCACTTTCCGATCAAATGTCAGTGAGCAATTATACTTACTAGTAGTTTTTTAGAGAGTAATGATGTCTTAAAAATGTATGAAATGGTTCAATCTCATGATTAATAAGCTAGTTTTGAGCGGGTTTTTTTTTTCCCATCATCATCGAAGTGCAAATGTAACGGGAGAATGTATTCTAATAATTCCCGAATTTATCACTTACAGAGTCTGAAAGGGCATCTATGGAAGATTAAGATTGCAGCAGAGATTGAAATGAATAATACAGATGTATTTTATTGCTTGTACTGTGCAGTATATATACACATCAGAGTAGGTCTCTGTTTAGGAAAAAATGTATAAATGGTAATGCTAAGATTAAGCTATTACAATAAGTAGCTTGCTGAATTGAGTTCCAAAATATGATTGTTGGTGAAGGTGTCCGTTGGTGACAGTGTATTGGCCATGATTTTCATTTATTCATTGTGTTTGTTGCTTTGAGCATATTCATTGCAATCTTCCTTAATACGCCCCCGTAAGATTGGGCTTCCATCGACAAATCCAATCTTATGACGTAGCACAACTGTTCGTTGCTTGGACAGAGGTTTAGTTAATAGATCAGCAAGTTGGTCCTGTGTGTGGACATGACTGACCCGTAGGCTACCATGTTGTACCAAGTCGCGAACAAAGTGAAGATCAATTTGAATGTGTTTCATGCGCGAGTGATTCACTGGATTGAAGCTCAGATGTGTTGCACCAAGATTGTCACATAACAGCAGGGGAGGGTCCTTAATTGGGACTGCAAGTTCCTTGAAGAGAGTAGAGAGCCACATTGTTTCAGAGGCTGCATTTGCTAGTGCACAGTATTCAGCCTCCGTTGATGAACGGGCAACTGCTCGCTGTTTCTTGGATGTCCAGGAGATGGGATTGGGTCCCAAAAAACTAATGTAAGCAGAGGTTGAGGTTCGATCATCCACATTTCCAGCCCAATCAGCATCAAAGTATGTTTGGAGTACTGAAGGTCCAGCTTGGTGAAGTTGAATACCATAGAAAATGGTTTGTTTCAAGTATCGTAGGAGCCTTTTGGTTGCTGTCCAATGATTCGTAGTAGGCTTGTGCATGAATTGAGAGAGTTTGTTGACCACGAAGGAGATGTCTGGCCTTGTCAAAGAGAGGTATTGAAGGTTGCCCATGATTTTACGAAATGTTGTGCTGTCGACTGTAGCAGATCCATCAACCAGCTGAAGTGTTTGAGATGTGGACAAAGGTGTGGAGATGTCTTTGGCACCACTCATGTTGCTGTTTGCGAGAAGGTCCCGTATATATTGATGTTGAGTAAGGAATAGGCTTGCCTTAGTGGGAATGACTTCAACACCTAAGAAGAAATGAAGGGAGCCCATGTCTTTAAGAGAAAACTTGTCTCCCAGCTGTTGAATGAAGGAAGCAACGAGAGAGGGTTGTTTCCTGTTATGATAAGATCATCAATGTAAACTAGTAAGTAGCAAAGATTAGAATTATGGTTGTAAATAAATAAGAATCTGCCCTGGAATTATGGAAGCCCAGCTGAAGGATAGCTGTTTTGAAAGCTAAATACCAAGCTCTAGGTGCTTGTTTGAGGCCATAGATGGCCTTATTCAATCTGCAAACATGGTGAGGTTTGAACAAGTCTTTAAAACCTGGAGGCTGCGACATAAAAACAGATTCAGTTAGAGTGCCATTTAGGAATGCATTGTTTACATCCATTTGACGTAATTCCCAGCCACGCATGACTGCAATAGATAACACAGCTCTTATAGTAGCTGGTTTTATGACAGGGCTGAATGTCTCCTTATAATCAACTCATGGTCGTTGATGGAAACCTTTAGCAACCAGTCGTGCTTTGAATTTATCGACAGAGCCATCTGCATTTCTTTTGACTCGAAAAACCCACTTGCAACCCACGGGTGCACACGTTGGAGGTGGTGGTACTAGATCCCATGTTCCATGTTTCATGAGGGCAGTAAGTTCGTTTGACATAGCCTCACGCCAATAGGGATGGGAGATGGCTTGACTTACACAGGTTGGTTCAATGATCTGGGGAAGAGGATGCTTTGTTACTGTGTTAATTTGTTTTGGTCTGAAAATTTGGTTCATGGAACGTGTGGTCATGTTATGTGTGCGAGTGGGAAGTGTTTGTGGTGGAATAGGATTAGGAATGGGAGGAGAGGAGGGAGATTCGGGTGGACAACTGGGCAGATCTATGGGGTTGATAATAGGCTGAGGTTCTGAATTTGAAGAGAGTGCAGGGGTGCTGATATTACCTAGGGAGAATGCAGCAATGGCAAAGGAGTCTTCCGGAGACAATGGTGAAGTTGATGATGTGGAAGTCATTGGTGGTGGCGGCACAATAATCTGTGGAAAACCAAAATGAAGGGGGGGTGTTTTGGTGTCTATTTTGGTTGTCAAATTGAATATGTGATTTTGAGGAGGTGCAATGACGCTGATTTTCATCAATAATACATGACAGGAAATGAAATTTTTTTGTAAATGAGGATCAAAACATTTGTAAGCATTTTGAGTAGAGAAATATCCAAGAAATATGCATGCTGTAGATTTTGGTTGCATTTTATTTGAATTATACGGTCTTGTGAGTGGATAGCAAATACAACCAAATTTCTTAAATTTTAAGTAACTTGGGGTTTGGTTAAAAAGAGCTTCAAAGGGTGATTTGTTGTGGAGGAATGGTGTGGGTTGTCGATTTATGAGATAAGATGCTGTTTGAAAAGCATGAGGCCAGTACGAGAAATCAAGATTTGCATCTTGGAGTAGTGTAAGACCTGTTTCCACAATGTGACAATGACAACGTTCAGAGACACCATTTTGCTGTGGGGTATATGGGGCAGTGGTGTATTGGGTTATGCCATGTTTTGAAAAATATGATTTTAAGGCAATAAACTCACCACCATTATCAGAGTAGAGTGTTTTGATTGGTTTTTGAAAACGAGTTTCAACAAAATTTTTAAACTGTGGAAAAATATTAGAAACACTGGATTTTGTTGCCATGGGGTAGAACCAAATGTATTTTGTATAGTGGTCCACAAAAATAAGATAGTACCGTGAACCATCTATTCCAGTATAGCTAGCTGGTCCCCACACATCCATGTAAATTAATTCTAGGGGTGCATGACTTTTAAGACTTGTGCTACGAAAATGTTGTTGATGTGCTTTATTAATAGAACATGAATGACATAAGGATGAAAATTCTTTTTGCGATGAAATGGGAAGAGAAAAATTCTTAATAAGATGATGAACAATTTTAAAAGAAGGATGCCCAAGACGCTTGTGCCATCCAGCAATGGAAGTCCTTTCATGTAAGTTAGCGACTTTTTGAGGCGTCACCATTGAATTCGGAAAAATGTAGATGCCATCGTTACATGCTCCTTTTAGTAATATCGCCCGTGTGTCCTCATCCTTCACAAAAAAATGAAACAGGTGAAGTTCAACAAACACATTATTTTGTTTGGTAAAGTGATGAACATAAATTAAATTTTTGCGAAGATTGGGAACATAGAGAGTTTCTTGGAGTTTAAAATCACGGAGGGGAGATTTTAAATTCAAGGATCCAATGTGTGAGACTTCCAAACCTGAACCATCACCGAGTATTACTTCATCAGTTCCATCATATTCAGAATGAACTGATAAATTTGAGAGGTCACCCGTGATGTTATGTGTGGCGGCTGAGTCAAGTAGCCATGTGTTGTTCTTTCCAGTAGAGGTCATGGCACAATTGATGGAAGCATTCTCTGGATGAAATTGAGGACAATGCTTTGCAGTATGACCAATATGGTCACAGATTTGGCACTTAGGTGTTGATAACGTCGGTTGAAGTTATTGGGTCTGCTTGAGTTAAAGCGACGACCATCACGTGGAGAGCTGCTGTAATTTCTACCTGTATTGGAACTATAGGATACCCGGGAATTGTCATTTGGTTTGAAAGACCATTGTTGATTGCCTCTGTAAGGAGGTTGCTTCGTCCTTGTGTAATTAGCAGAGGCAACAAGGTGTTGGGTTGCTGTTTCCAGGCATCTTAGATATGCCTCATGTCCCACCAGTAAATCATGTAATTCTTCAAATGTCAGCGATGATTCCCTTGCTCGAATAGGTGCTACTATCTCTTGAAATTCTGAACCAAGGACATTCAGTACATAAAGGGTTAGATCATCATCTGAAATTGAGTGATCAGTAATGGCTATTTCATCAGCCAAGGCTTTTACAGCATGGAGATATTCTGCAATTGACCGATGCCCACGTTGGATTAGTGTGAGCTCTTCCTTTAGCTGCATAGCACGAGTTCTTGATCGGCTAGCATATAGGTTTTTTAGCTTTTTCCAAGCTTCAAGAGATGTCTTTGCTGTGGCAATGAGTGGCGTGATTGATGGTGATGTGGAGGCTAAAATAGCACTGAAAATGAGCTTGTCCTACCGAATCCAGTGACGCTCATCAGTGGCAGAAGCAGGGGGCATTGAAGTGTGCCTTCGACATAATCGATTAAATCATAACCAATCAGAAGTGCTTCGAATTGAGCACGACATTGAGGAAAGGTAGAAGGGGTTAATTTCTCATTGATTTGTGCTGTGATGTTGAATGCAATGAGTGATTTTTCTGCTGCAGAAGAAGTTTGGGTGTTGAGAGTAAAATTTGGGTTTTGATCGGGAGAAGAAATGGGAGAAGAAGACATTGAGTTATTTTGGATCGGTGATTCGTTGGAATTTGTCTGCTCTGATACCATATGGAAGATTAAGATTGCAGCAGAGATTGAAATGAATAATATAGATGTATTTTATTGCTTGTACTGTGCAGTATATATACACATCAGAGTAGGTCTCTGTTTAGGAAAAAACATATAAATGGTAATGCTAAGATTAATCTATTACAATAAGTAGCTTGCTGAATTGAGTTCCAAAATATGACCGTTGGTGAAGGTGTCCGTTGGTGACAGTGTATTGGCCATGATTTTCGTTTATTCATTGTGTTTGTTGCTTTGAGCATATTCACTGCAATCTTCCTTAATAGCATCTACCTCTTCTTCAACACTTGGTGAGTGGAAACCATGAAGCAAATTGTCATTAGTAAAAATAACATTCTGAGTGGAAACCATGAAGCAAATTGTCATTAGTAAAAATAACATTCTTCTATCCATGTCGCATGAGATGTCTCATTGAATTATCATATAAAAAAGGATAAATTAGAGAAAAAAAATGCTACCTAGTTTTATGATAATTGAAAAGCCTAATGGGATTTTAGAGATATTGGACAAATAACTATTTATATAATAAAAAAAAGATAACAATCACTCTACTACTTAGAGCCTATTTGAGAGTGTGGTTGAGATTATTTTTTAAAGTGATTTTCATTTAGAAATGTATCAAAACGATTTTATTTTTATTTTTTAAAAACTATTTTTGACATCAACATATAAAAATGATCTAAAAATACCAAAAAAATTTAACTTAAAGTAAAAAATTAAAATAAAAAAAATCATTTTTTTTCAAATTTGTTTATATACATAATGATAAATAGCCTTAGTTTTTTTATATTAAGAGTTTATCCAAATTGATACATGCAAGTTTCTTATTAAAGTTTAAATTCTACTAACACTCAAAGCATTAATTTAGGACATAGGCTTGAAAACAAGGCATAATCCTTATTTTTTAAATGTGGGTTTTGGATTTGAAGGAATAGTTAGAAATTGATAAGTATAAACTTCAAGTTTATATTAATGAAAATGGGTTTGAAGACCATCACTCATGATCAATAAATTTATGTGAGATCATATTTGTTTAGCTTATAACATCAAAAAAAGGTATTACAACAACAAGAACACGAGAATAAACTCATACATACATCATTATGAACATAGAAAAATCAAATTTAAATATATTACTATTATTTTTATTTTATTTTTAAAACAAAACATCTTAAAGATATTTTAAACACAACAATATAATTAATTAAGCAATTTTATTATCCACCAATTAACACTCTAGGATAATGTCTAATGACAATTCATTTATCCTAAGTCAATTTGTAAATAATAAAACCACTAATGTACAAAAACATTATTAGGAAAATATTTTGAAGACATTTTAA
The DNA here is from genome assembly GCA_025169955.1 of Salix arbutifolia. Taxonomy (NCBI): domain Eukaryota; kingdom Viridiplantae; phylum Streptophyta; class Magnoliopsida; order Malpighiales; family Salicaceae; genus Salix; species Salix arbutifolia. The sequence goes on from CM045914.1 coordinate 4,505,361, forward strand.
ATACAGTGATATAACTCATTACCAACCAATCAATATTGTAGGAAAATCCTAATGGGAATTCATTTATTCTATGTGGGTTTGTGAATAATAAAACCATTAAGACAGAAAGATGTGGCCAAGAAAAATATTTTGAATATATCATAAATACAAAGATTTAATGTATTGAGCAATTTCATTATCAATTGATTGACAACATCATATGACGATTCATTTATTCTATGTGGGTTTGTAAATAATAAAACCATAAAGACACAGATGTGGGGAGGAAAATATTTTGAAGATATTTTAAATACAATGATTTAATGTATTGAGCAATTTCATTACCAATTGATTGACAATGTCGCATGACGATTCACTTATTCTATGTGAGTTTGTGAATAATAAAACCATTAAGACACAAAGATGTGGTGAGGAAAAGTATTTTGAAGATATTTTTAATACAATGATATAATGTATTGAGCAATTTCAGTCACATCATATCATTTTCAACTAGCATGTAAGTTATGAAATTGGGTAAAAGTTTTTTAGTAGCCTCAATATATTTATCATTGGAACCCACCCATCATGTATCATAGCATCCTTAATTCTTTTCATGCATATATTCATATATTTGGATGTGAAATCTAGGTGACGTGAGTTTTGTCCCATTTTAACAAAATTTTGACAAAGTTTCCCTGTAACCATCTAAATCAACTAAGTTTATTAAATAAATCAAGTTAATTACCCAAATCTCAATTTATTTTTTTGTTTTCTTGCAACTTTTGCATTGCTCTTGTAACCTTTTTTATGTTGGAAAAATATTAAATCTGTCAACGGCATAACACAAGCCACTGTCTAGTACGCGGCTACGCGCTAGTGCGCAAGACATCTCTGTCGCGACGGCGATTTTTCGACGCTGCGCACCCCGTCATCCCTCTCTGGAGTGACAACGGCGCGCGGTGAAAATGAGGGGTTTATTTTATAGCCGTAAAATTTACGACTATATTTATTAGGAGTCGCCACCTAGTATTACGGTTACTAGGAACCTATTGGTCTGCGAGAGTCTTGGGTAAGGGGACTTATTGTGCAAGGGGAAGACGCATCACCCCCAGTGCTCCCTACCTAAGGTAAGCTGCTTTGTTGTTTGAATGTTTTTCCTAAATCATTTTTGTTGGTTTTTTTCTAAAATTTGACATAGATTTCTCTCCGTGAGAGAATCTATACCTCATTGCGGGTTGAAAGACTAACCAAAAATAAATTTTGCACTGCATTTTGAAAATCTTATTTTTTAACCATCCACGATTGTACATTACAGTGTAATTTTACACCGCGATAAATAAGACAAAATAATTATTAAATTATTTTTGACATTTTGGCCGAATGCCAAAGGATAATTGTAAACCGGTTACAATATCCAATTTTCGCTTTAAAAATATGAAAAAAAATATGCAACATATTTTTTAACGAAAAATACAATGAGAAAAGCTTTGGAATCCGGCCGTATGCACGAAAATACATTTTTTGTTCTTTTGTTTTCTTGTTTTTTTTGAAATGCATTTTTTATGTTTTTCCTATGCAACTCACACACCCATTCTCTTTTTTTCATTATATATTTTTTGGGCACATTGTACAATTACATACTATGTACAAGAAATAAAAATAACAACAACAATTTAAAAATAAACACAAAACATCTAAAAAAATACAAAATAACCTCCTCGGAAACACTGCTGGCAGTAGAGGCAGCACAAGAGCAGTGGTGGAGCGTCATCCCACGCGCCTCCGCCACTGGAGGCGCGTGGTCCCACGCGCCTCCACGAGAGGAGCAAAATGCTAGGGGGTAGATCAGCCTCTCCCCTTCCTTTTCTCGTCGTCGGTGATGTTCCCAGACCTGCAAAATAGACAAAAAAACACAAACACAACTCAAACAATGGTTTGGCTCGATCTGTTCTTCCTCTTCAGATCTAGTGGTCTTGGGTGTTTTTCTTTCAAATGGTGGCTGGACTGCCAAGGTAGATGTATGGTGGAGAGGGGAAGCCGTTGACGGTAGAGAGAGGAAGAAGAGCTGAGGCTGTGGGCTGCTACCGTGGATGGCAGAGGAAAGTAGCTGGGGGCGACAGCGGTCGGTGCTGCTGCTGCCGAAGAAGAAGATGAAGAAACGAGAGCTGGTGGGGGCTGTGACTACAGTTGTCGTGACTAGGAGGCAGATCTGTTAGATGGGTTGCTTTGGTGGAGGTCTTATTGGGGAAGAGAGGGGAAGCTGTCGGCGCAGAGAAGCTGGCCACCGACGGCTGGAGAGGAGGGCTGACTGGAAGGAAAGGCTGCCGGAGAGGAGCTGACGGCAAGGGAGAAAAGAGAGGGAACCCGCGGGGTGGAGAGCTGACGGGAAAGGAGCCCTGTCGGAGGGAGATGAAGCGAAAGGCTGTCGGAGGGAGGTGGAGATCGGCCGGAGAAGGGAGAGAAAAGAGAGTGGAAGACTGCCATGGGGCTGAGAGAGAGCTCGCCGGAAAGAAAGGAAGAAAAGGGAATGGCCGGAAAGGGGGTGGGGCTGCAGCTGCCTCCCAAGGGGCTTGCGGCTGCAGCCCGAAAGGGAGAAAAAATTAGGTTTGTTAGGGTTTTCTTATTTTTTATTTTTTTAATTTTTTCGGGGTCCTCATTCTAGGGCAATTTGATCTCTATTTATAGAGAGAAATTTGCCCACTCTTTTCACTTTGGTCCTCTGTTTTAGATTTGTGCAATTTGATCTCTAATTTCGCGCAATTGGATTGAAAAAATGCAATTCGGTCTCCGAAAACTCCAAACCTCTCAATTGAACCCAAATTAAGTTCAAGAATTTGATTTTTTATCGATTAAGCCCTCAATTAATTTGATGAGACCAATTTAAAGTATAATTAAGTCCTTGCACTTAATTAAATCCTTTAATTGGACCCTAAATTAGTTTCCAAACATAATTATACTTTTAAATTGGCTGACGATTAAATCAAATTGGCCTATAAAAATATAATTATATTTCTCGACTTAATGTTTACACAGATTTATCCAATGATAAATTATTTTTTTCTTAAATCTGCGTCTTCCTTCATTTCTGGGTAAAAAGAGGTACGACCAGGCTTTCGAAAGCGTTCAAAAATTCCGCATTGATTTTTCTACCAACACCAGCCCCTGTTATTTTATTTTTGTTATTTTTTGGTATATTTTGGGGAGTCACCCAAAAATTGGGTGATGACAGTTGCCCCCCTCTTTACAATGCTTACGACTAAAGTTTTGTAAAAGACTTTAGATAGTAAGCGTTGTAAAGAAGAAAATGAGAGTGGAGTTACCAAACCAAGAAACGGTTGATCCATCCAGAAAGTGAGAATGAGGGCTATAAAGCGCACTCAGAAATGAATGATAAGATATGGTTAGAAAGCGCACTACTTAAGAATTGGGGGCCTAAGGAGGGCATTCAAAAAGGATGGAAGATGCTGATGTTTGTGAATGACATAGGAAAATGGTCTCATTGTAATGGGTGACTTACCTAGGTGAAAAATGGTGAGGATGGTCTCATTGTAATGGGTGAACTACCCGGGTGAAAGTGATAGAGATGGTCTCATTGTAATGGGTGACCTACCTAGGTGACAAATGGTGAAGACGGTCTTATTGTAATGGGTGACCTACCCAAGTGAAAAATGATAACGATGGTCTCATTGTTATGGGTGACCTACCCAGGTGGAAATGGTGAAGATGGTCTCATTGGAACGGGTGACCTACCCAGGTGAAAATGGTGAAGATGGTCTCATTGTTATGGGTGACCTACCCAGGTGAAAATGGTGAAAGTGGTCTCATTGTTATGGGTGACCTACCCAGGTGAAAATGGTGAAGATGGTCTCATTGTAATGGGTGACCTACCTAGGTGAAAAAAAGTGAAAATTGTCTCATTGTAATGGGTGACCTACCCAGGTGAGAATGGTAAAGATGGTAAAAACAAAGAGATGGTCTTGTTGTGATGGGCGACCTACCCAGATGGAAGCAAAAAGTAGTGATGAAGATTTATAGGGCTAGAAAGCTCGCTATCTAGGATCTATGGTCGAGAGTTGAAAAACTCACTCAAACAAGGGGAATAAGGATGGAAAATGCAATATTCTAATTGATGATCGAGGGTTGGAAACACACTCAAAGAGGAGGAAGCATAGGGCTGGAAGGCGCACTATCTTAATTGGTGGTTTGAAAACACACACGAGAAGGAAGAAAAATAGGGTTGGAAAACGCTCTATTTTAGCTTATGGTTAAGGGTTGGAAAACACACTTAAACAAGGAGGATAGGGATGGAAAACGCACTATCTTAATTGGTGGTTTGAAAACGCACAGGAAGATGAAGAGAAAATAGGGCTAGAAATCACACTATTTTAATTGATGGATCGAGGGTTGGAAAACGCACTCGAAGATGAAGGGAAAATAGGGCTAGAAAGCGCGCTATTTAAATTGATGGATCGAGGGTTGGAAAACGCACTCAAAGATGAAGAGAAAATAGGGCTAAAAAGCACACTATTTTAATTAATGGATCGAGGGTTGGAAAACGCACTCGAAGATGGAAAATAGGGTCGGAAAGCGCACTATTTTTGTTGATGGTCGCTAGAAAGCTCACCAAGTTCTGGAAAGAGACAAGACTTAAATGTGCACTATCTGAGTTGGTTGATGGCTAGAAAGCGCACTCAAATAAAAGAAGAGATAGGGTTGAAAAACGCTCTATCTATGGTAAACGAGAGGCTCGTAAGCGCACTCAGGGAAGTGAAAATGATGAGGGCTCAAAGGCGCACACAAAAATGATGAGTGGAGGTTTGTAAATTACAATCCCTCCAAAACATTTCTTGGATTCCTAAGGGGATAATGAAATACGTGATGACACCCAAAATCAAGAAACAAATAAAGTTGAAAAGCATGCTCAAGGAAATGAGAGAGGTGAAAGCTTGAAAGCGTGCACACAAAATGATGAATGAAAGTTCGTAAATTACGATCCCTCCAGAACATTTTTTAGATTTTCAATGGGGATGCAATGCATGATGTCACCCAAAATCAAGAAAGAGATAAAGCTGAAAAGCATTCTAAAAAAGGTAAGAGCTTGAAAGCGTGCACACAAAATGAATGAAGGTTCGTAAATTACGATCCCTCCAGAATATTTTTTAGATTTTCAATGGGGATGCAATGCATGATGATGCATGTATACTTACCTAAGAGATATAAGTCCCCTCTCTTCCTCCAGGCCTTCTTTTTCGGGATTTGGACCTCTGGATTTGATTGCTTCTGCTTCTGCATACTCAAGCCGCATCTTATTGATTTTGACCACTGGAGATGATAGATTTTCCATATCAACATGCCCCCCGAGTTTGATCCAGACTCTTTGAAAAGAAGTTATGGAGTCAACTTCATGATTTGACGGCTTCTCGCTTCTGCATACTCAAGCCGCAACTTGTTGATTTTGACCACTGCAGATGATAGATTTTCCATATCAACATGCCCCCGAGTTTGATCCAGACTCTTTGAAAAGGAATTATGGAGTCAATTTCGTGATTTGACGGCTTCTCGCTTCTGCATACTCAAGCCGCAACTTGTTGATTTTGACCACTGGAGATGATATGCCCCCCTGAGTTTGATCCAGATTCTTTGAAAAGAAACGATAGAGCCAACTTCAATTGCATTTTAGATTGCCCCGCTGTTGGGTCATGCCCCAAAAGTGTTTTGGGCTTCGGGTGTTTGCAGAAAAGGGTTGGTCATTTGCAAAGATTGTTTTCATGTGGGTTTTTTGGAATTTCAAAGTCATTCCAAGCACAAAAATCATTTTGATTGCCCAATCGGGTCATGTCACACCAGTGTTTTAGGCTACGAGTGTTTGCAGGAAAGGGATGGTTATTTGAAAAAATTGTTTTCACGTAATATTTTTGGAATTTCAAAGTCATCCCAAGCATAAAAACCATTTTGATATTTGTTTAAACAAACTTGTTCTCGAAAGAATTCAAGTGATCTCATTGTCAGGTTTTATGTTGATTTTGACAAGAACGTGAAATGATATTTGCAAATCTCGTATGTGAGGAAGGCTTCGATCAGGTCGTGTGAAGCATTTGTAAGGATTGTGTCAAATGGAAAAGCATTGCTTATCGATCCAGATAACTCGTATGTGATCAGAAAGGGCTTTATTAGGCTTATAATGTAGGCTTAGGTTACTGGCTACGAAAAAAAAGATATTTGTAGGCTCAAAAAGTGTTTAAGGGTTTTCTTAGACTAAGGATCACTTAGTGCTTACTCTTAGAACTTCATTTAATCCTCATGATTGATTTTCATAGTGACCTAGCATGCCCCCCAGTGTTGGTTTGGGCTTTGACCTTGACATGCCCCCTGGTATTTGTTTGGGCTTTTTCATTGGTATTTGGCACTAATGTTGTGCCGACTTGACATGCCCCCAAGTATTTTGTTTGGGCTTTTTCATTGGTTTTTTTTTTGCAATAACATTATGCCGACTTGACATGCCCCCCAAGTATTTTGTTTGGGCTTTTTCATGGTTTTTGGCACTAACGTCGTGTTGACTTGACATGCCCAACAAGTATTTTGTTTGGGCTTTCTATGTTGACATGCCCCCCGGTATTTGCTTGGGTTTTTTCATTGGTATTTGGCACTAACATTGTGCTGACTTGACATGCCCCCAAGTATTTTGTTTGGGCTTTTTCATTAGTTTTTGGCACTAACATTATGCGGACTTGACATGCCCCCCAAGTATTTTGTTTGGGCTTCACTTATCATTGAGGATTTTTTTTTTTTGCACTTGCCCCCCAGTGTAGGGTGTGATCCTAGTCAGGGTTAATTATCAAGAAATAATTGTTAGGCTCAAATAAGGACTGCAATGGATATTTGAGACTTTGTGAAGGCATATCAAAGATGGCCTTTCCTCATTTCAAAAACATGCAATCTGAATCAATAAGCTTTGCTTTTCCATGCGAAACAAGTTTATGATTTTTTGGATTATTTGTTTGGCTAAGAGATTAGCTTTATTATGTGGGTTTTGGTGGTATGAGATCACCTTTCAAAGAAATCCTTTGAATTCCCAGAACACATTTGTTAAACAAAAATCAAATTGGCATTTATTTTCGTACTAGAATTTGATTTGCCAAAAATCTTGATGAAATCATGAGATCATGTATAATTTGGATGAAATGGTATATGGAGTGCTTGTGTTATTTAGATAGAAAAGCAAGAACACATCATAAACACAAGAAAATACATAATCATTGAAAATGAATGTTTGCTTAACAACAAAATTGTCAACAAGTCAAAACAGGTTGAAACCGAGACATGAAATGTGGACATGACCAAACAAAGAGCAATTATGGAAGCAGGCTAAATTTTCCAACTCTGATGCATTTCTTTCTCAAAGACTCTTGCAGAGATCATCTTAGTGCTTGCTCGAGTACGCCGTCAAGATAAATCATCCTAACTTTCAGACAAACTAGTTTTCTCAGAAGTGGAAATGGCGGTGAGCACATTCTTCTTTGTCCATAGTTCTTTGACAGAGTTTTGTGTTAATCGACAGAAGCTCTCTTCGGGGACCTATATTTCTGTCTTCCGATGATGTTATGCGATGATAAATGCATGTGAATGCAAATGTATGTACATACATAACAAGTTAATTATCAGGAATAGTGTACTCAAAAGCAAGTTCTAAGTCATTACATGAGGGGTAAGCTTTCTATCTGGTCGCAGAAGGTCTATGAACTGCCCAGTGACTACATTACGTGAAGGTGGTGTAGGGGTTTACAAGAAATGGTTGGGACACAGTATGACCGCCATTATCAAGTAAACACTCAGTTCATAGTCGGATGTTTCACGAATCTGAACCCCGACTGAAAGTCATGGGGCAGACCGCTAATCCCCACCTAACTTAAAATTGGGTTTACTCAAGAATTTAAAATGTATGATGACATTAATTTAAATTTAATGTTATGCAGGAGTTGAAAGTAAAATGGCAGTAAAATGCATGCTAAAGCAGTTAAAATGAGTGCAAAAATAAATTGAGAAATAAACAATCAAACAATCAAAGCTCAGTCCCTGATTCCCCAGTGGAGTCGCCATTTGTCGCGACGACGATTTTTCAACACTGCGCACCCCGTCATCCCTCTCTGGAGAGACAACGGCGCGCGGTGAAAATGAGGGGTTTATTTTATAGCCGTAAAATTTACGACTATATTTATTAGAAGTCGTCACCTAGTATTACAGTTACTAGGAACCTATTAGTCTGCGAGAGTCTGGGTAAGGGGACTTATTGTGCAAGGGGAAGACTCATCACCCCCAGTGCACCCTACCTAAGGTAAGCTGCTTTGTTGTTTGAGTGTTTTTCCTAAATCATTTTTGTTGGTTTTTTTCTAAAATTTGACGTAGATTTCTCTCCGTGAGAGAATCTATACCTCATTGCGGGTTGAAAGACTAACCAAAAATAAATTTTGTACTGCATTTTGAAAATCTTATTTTTTAACCATCCACGATTGTACATTACAGTGTAATTTTACACTGCGATAAATAAGACAAAATAATTATTAAATTATTTTTGATATTTTGGCCGAATGCCAAAGGATAATTGTAAACCGGTTACAATATCCAATTTTCGCTTTAAAAATATGAAAAAAAATATGCAACATATTTTTTAACGAAAAATACAATGAGAAAAGCTTTGGAATCCGGCCGTATGCACGAAAATACATTTTTTGTTCTTTTGTTTTCTTTGTTTCTTTTTAAATGTATTATTTATGTTTTTCCTATGCAACTCACACACCCATTCTCTTTTTTTCATTATATATTTTTTGGGCACATTGTACAATTACATACTATGTACAAGAAATAAAAATAACAACAACAATTTAAAAATAAACACATAAACATCTAAAAAAATACAAAATAACCTCCTCGGAAACACTGCTGGCAGTAGAGGCAGCACAAGAGCAGTGGTGGCGCGTCATCCCACGCGCCTCCGCCACTGGAGGCGCGTGGTCCCACACGCCTCCACGAGAGGAGCAAAATGCTAGGGGGTAGATCAGCCTCTCCCCTTCCTTTTCTCGTCGTCGGTGATGTTCCCAGACCTGCAAAATAGACAAAAAAACACAAACACAACTCAAACAATGGTTCGGCTCGATCTGTTCTTCCTCTTCAGATCTAGTGGTCTTGGGTGTTTTTCTTTCAAATGGTGGCTGGACTGCCGTGGTAGATGTATGGTGGAGAGGGGAAGCCGTTGACGGTAGAGAGAGGAAGAAGAGCTGAGGCTGTGGGCTGCTACCGTGGATGGCAGAGGAAAGTAGCTGGGGGCGACAGCGGTTGGTGTTGCTGCTGCCGAAGAAGAAGATGAAGAAACGAGAGCTGGTGGGGGCTGTGACTACAACTGTCGTGACTAGGAGGCAGATCTGTTAGATGGGTTGCTTTGGTGGAGGTCTTATTGGGGAAGAGAGGGGAAGCCATCGGCGTAGAGAAGCTGGCCACCGACGGCTGAAGAGGAGGGCTGACTTGAAGGAAAGGCTGCCGGAGAGGAGCTGACGGCAAGGGAGAAAAGAGAGGGAACCCGCGGGGTGGAGAGCTGACGGGAAAGGAGCCCTGTCGGAGGGAGATGAAGCGAAAGGCTGTCGGAGGGAGGTGGAGATCGGCCGGAGAAGGGAGAGAAAAGAGAGTGGAAGATTGCCATGGGGCTGAGAGAGAGCTCGCCAGAAAGAAAGGAAGAAAAGGGAATGGCCGGAAAGGGGGTGGGGCTGCAGCTGCCCCCCAAGGGGCTTGCGGCTGCAGCCCCAAAAGGGAGAAAAAATTAGGTTTGTTATGGTTTTCTTATTTTTTATTTTTTTTTATTTTTTCGGGGTCCTCATTCTAGGGCAATTTGATCTCTATTTATAGAGAGAAATTTGCCCACTCTTTTCACTTTGGTCCTCTGTTTTAGATTTGTGCAATTTGATCTCTAATTTCGCGCAATTGGATTGGAAAAATGCAATTCGGTCTCCGAAAACTCCAAACCTCTCAATTGAACCCAAATTAAGTTCAAGAATTTGATTTTTTATCGATTAAGCCCTCAATTAATTTGATGAGACCAATTTAAAGTATAATTAAGTCCTTGCACTTAATTAAATCCTTCAATTGGACCCTAAATTAGTTCCCAAACATAATTATACTTTTAAATTGGCTGACGATTAAATCAAATTGGCCTATAAAAATATAATTATATTTCTCGACTTAATTTTTACACAGATTTATCCAATGATAAATTATTTTTTTCTTAAATCTGCGTCTTCCTTCATTTCTGGGTAAAAAGAGGTACGACCAGGCTTTCGAAAGCGTTCAAAAATTCCGCATTGATTTTTCTACCAACACCAGCCCCTGTTATTTTATTTTTGTTATTTTTTGGTATATTTTGGGGAGTCACCCAAAAATTGGGTGATGACAATCTCCAAGGTTCGAAACTAGGCCAAAATATAAAAGAGGAGGTTATAATTCAAAAGCCCAATTTCTCGAATTTAAATTCAATAGGAAACTAAAAAAAAACCCATTTCAAACAACAGATAGAGCCTTGGAGTTCAGTGTTTACTTTCTATGAGCCATGAATGTGGAACTAAGAACTCTAGGATTTTCTCACACAGTTTAAGCTCAATCATTTGACACGGGAAATATGCACTTGAACAGCTAGGTCGAATATTTTCATTTTGGACTTCATGCCCATGAACTCTTAATGCGGATCACTGATGTTGATGGAGAAAAACAAAATGGTTCTGGGCATACCAAAGTTAGAGCACAGAAACAATTTGTGTGAAGTATATGTAATGGGAAAGCAACATAAAAAGTCTTTTCCAAAGAAGAGTTCAAGAGCATCTCAGCCTCTGGAATTAGTGTATTTAGATGTGTGTGAGCCTATTTCGCCTACTTCAATAGGAGGAAATAGGTATTTTCTCACTTTTACTGATGACTTTAGTGGAAAGACATGGGTATATGTGCTAAAAGAAAAGAAAGAAGTGTTGAGTAAGTTTAAGGAGTTTAAAAACTTAGTAGAAAAACAAAGTGAATAAAAGTTAAAGAGCCTAAGAACTGATAGGGGAGGAAAGTATGTTTCTCATGTTTTTAATGATTATTGTAAGGAAAATTGTATAGCTCATCAGCTCACAATTCCATAGACTCCACAACAGAATGGGGTATCAGAGAGAAAAAATAGGACTATTATGAACATGGTTAGATGTATGCTAAAAGAAAAAAATTATCCAAAAGAGTTTTGGGGAGATGCAATTGTATGTGCTGTGTACTTGTTGAACAAATTTACAACAAAGAAACTTCATATGCTCACACCAGAAGAAGCCTAGAGCATGAAGAAACCAAGAGTCGATCATTTGAGAATTTTTGGCAGTATTGCTTATGCCAAAATTCAAGAGGAAAAGAGAACTAAGCTTGAAGATAAAAGTCAGAAATGCATACTACTGGGATATGGAGAAAATTCGTATGGTTACAAATTGTTCAATCCAGTGACAAAAAAGATGATCATGTCAAGAGATATGAGGTTTGATGAAGAGCAAGAATGGAACTGGAGTTCCGAGGATCAACTGCAGAAACTGATTGTAGATGAAGAATAGATTCAGAATGATGAAGGAGAAATCATGATAGCTGCATCTCAATCAACTAGTAGCCCAACTAGTCCTTCAAGTTTAACAAGAAAGACAAAAGCATACAAGAGATTTATGATGTAACAGAAAGAATGGATCTTGATGATGTGAACATGTTTTGCCTACTTTCAAGAAATGATCCTATTACCTTTGAAGAAGCATATCAGGAAGACAAGTGGAAGAAAGTAATGAAGGAGGAGATCAATTCCATTCGGAAATATAATACATGGGAATTGACAACACTTCCCGAAGGACACAATACAATAGGAGTAAAATGGATCTTCAAGACAAAGAAGAATGCAAAAGGAGAAATCTCAAAGCATAAAGCCAGATTAGTAGCAAAGGGGTACAAGCAACGATATGGAGTAAATTATTAAGATGTTTTTGCTCCAGTAGTTTGAATAGAACAGTAAGATTGATAATCTCACTAGCAACTCAGAAAAGATGGAAAATATTTCAGATGGATGTAAAGTCATCATTCTTGAATGGCAACCTTGAAGAGGAAGTATCAAACAACCAACTGGTTTTGTGGTAAAAGGAGAAGAAGACAAGGTCTGTAGATTGAAGAAAGCTCTTTATGGGCTTAAAAAACACCAAGAGCTTAGAACTCAAGAATTGATGGCTATCTTTCTTAGAAGGGATTCATAAAATGCCCTTATGAACATGCATTATATGGGAAGAAAAGCTTACAAGGTAGAGTAATGTTTGTTTGCTTATATGTTGATGATATACTTTTTCGAAGGGGATGATCCTACTATGATTCAAGAATTCAAGCAATCCATGGTGAAGGAATTTGAAATGACAGACTTAGGTCTCATGACCTATTTTCTAGGATTAGAGGTGAAGCAGTGCAGTGGTGGTATCTTCGTTTCTCAAGCCAAGTATGCAACAAAGGTTTTGAAGAAATTTTCTATGGAAGATTGTGATCCAGCAGACAATCCAGCTAAATATGGAACGAGGTTAACTAAAGAAGGAGAAGGAGATTTAGTTAATCCTACATACTATAAAAGTATTATGGTTTTTTGCGTTATCTAACATGTACCAGACCAGACATTCTGTTTGAAGTTGGTTTGGTTAGTAGATACATGGAGAAGCCAAGAAGTTCACACTTGAAGACAACAAAGAGGATCCTTTGGTTTATTAAAGGAAAAACAAATTATGGATTATTTTATTCACCTTCACAGAATCTTGAAATTACAGGCTATAGTGAAAGTGACTGGGCAGGAAACTTGGAAGACAGGAAAAGCACAACTAGATTCATATTTTTATGAGAGAAACAACGTTCATATGGACATCCAAGAAACAATCTATTATTGCATTATCCACATGTGAAGCAAAATACATTGTTGCTGCATCATGTGTGTGTCATGCAATATGGCTAAGGAAACTGATGGAAGATATGCAGCAGAAACAAAGGGAGGCCACAAGAATTTTTGTTGATAACAAGTCTGCTATAGTTCTTGCAAAGAATCCAGTGCATCATAAATGTTCAAAGCATATTGATACTCGATTTCACTTTATTAGAGAGCATATAAAAGAAGACGATGTGGAGTTAGTTCATGTCAACACTCATGAACAGATTGCTAACATTTTTACAAAGCCATTGAAGATTGATGTTTTCTGTTATCTACAGTTTGGTTGTGAAGTAAGACAATTTATATCCTAGTGATAGTTTCTCGTTCTCAAATTTTAACTGAATCTGCCCTCCATTTATTGCGTTTTTAGCCTTGGGTCCCGGGGAATTTTCAATTTTTTGCCTTCCTGTGCGCAATGAAATAACCATAATACCCTGAATAAGACAAAACGACACAGTTACCGCTGGGGGAATTAAGGTTATTGCACTTTTTTTAAATAGCTAAATACGAAAATACCCCATAATAAGACAAAAGTGCAGAGTAAACGCCGGGGTTAGAACGGTAACTGCACATTTTTTTAAAATGGCCAAATATGTATATACCCCTATATAAGAAAAAATACAAGAGTTAGTTGTAGGGGTATTCCGGTAATTGACCTCCTTTTTAATCTATATTCTGACACGATACTATTGGCGCGTCACTGGACTCCTCATCCGTTTTCGTGCTCACACGGGTTACGGACGACGCGTGCGGCGATTTCCAAGGTGCATAAATACCCTACCGGCATATAGAATTATTCTCTATCATGTTCTTTTCCTCATGGTGTGGCAAATGTTGGTCTAAGATGGCCGAAGACATGTAGGTGGTCGGTTGAAGTTTTTCCTCATTTCTCTCTCTCCTGCGTGTGAAAGTACCTGTCAGCCCTCGTTGTTTGTTGACTTTTCATTGTATCTTTCAATTGTTTTGTATTTTCCTTATTTCTGTTATATAAGTTTTGATTTGTTTCAATTTGGTCCTTCAATTGCAATTGTTTTGTATTTTCCTTATTTCTGTTATATAAGTTTTGATTTGTTTCAATTTGGTCCTTCAATTGCAATTGATTATATATTATAGTTTCATTTTGGTCCTCATTTTTTTAATTTCCTGATTGGTTTGAAATCCTTAATATTTTTGGTATCAGAGTTTTGATTTGTTTCAATTGTATCCTTTAATTCAAATTAATTATATATTTTAGTTTCATTTCGGTCTCCAGTCTTTTAATTTTCGGTTTTGTGTTAAATTCTTTGATTTTTTCGGTATCAAAGTTTTGATTTGTTTTAATTTTGTCCTTTAAATAAAATTTATTATATATATATTTTCCATTTCGGCCCTTATACTTTTAATATTGGATTTTATTTTAATTCCTTTATTTTTTGATATATATTTCTTAAATGGTTCCTATTTTTGTCTATGTTTTTATGTACATGCTCTTTGTTTTTGTTTCAATTTTTTATTATTTCCAGTGTTATTAAGATTTTTTTTATGTGATGTTTAAATTCTAATTTTTTGTGGTGGTTATTTGAAAAATGATATTTATTATTTTTTCTCTTTTTTTATTTTTTATTTTGATTTATTCTTCAAGTCAAATAATTTTTTAAAATCTAATAATATTTATTTTTGTTTTTTCATTCATTTATTTATTTTATTTTTTTGTTAATATTGTTAGGTGTTGAAATTTCTAATTATTATATATAAGGCATTCAAAATAATAATAATGGTTATTTGTAAGTTTTGTTTTTCTTATAAATATGTGAGACTAATTATATATTTTTATATTTATTTAATATTAACACCTTAATATATATATATATATATATAGACCTAGGTTTTTTTGAAGAAACAAAAATATCAGTGTTCTGAAATACTTTTAATATAATAATATGAGGAATAAATCTTGTAAAGCTTAAATAATTTAATTTTTTTTAACAATAATTATGGTGTCATCGACGGTATAAAAAATAATAATTAGAATATGAATTATTTATAATAATGTTTATAATGACAGATACAATAATTGTGACAATTTAACAATCATGATAATAATAATGGAAATAATTCATCAATTGATGTTATTTTTCTTAGAGATTGACTTTTGCGGGTTTTTTTGTATGATATTTTGTATCTAACATTACATAAACAAAAAATATACGAACTCATACATAGACAAAACAGGTGGAAAAATTGGAACAAATTATCTATAATGAAAAAATATATGAGCCAATTCCCTCTACTTCGCCGTAGCTATAAACATATTTTTTAAATTCAAAAATTTGTTAAATGGTCTTAGATTTTCTTATAATATTATATATCTGAGCAAAATAATCAGCCTACAAAATTTTCGGTTCTTACTATAGCAAAAATATTTACAATAGTAATAATAATAATTATTATTAATTATTATTATTATTATTATTATTATTGTATATTAGGTTTTTATATATTTATTTTATTATGGAAAATGCGTTTAAAAATAATTATTAAACAATCTTTACAATATTTCAGATCTGAAATATTATACATAAACAATATTTACAATCCTTAGATTTTAGGTTGTTTTAGTTAAAAAAAATATGATGTAAAAAAAATACGAGGCAACACATAACTAAAATGGGTAGACAAATTTGCTCAATTATCTACCATTAAAGAATATATGAACCACTTCCTCTGCGTTTCGATTATAATGATCTTTAGGTGGAAAAAAACTCATTTCTATGAGATTTTATCTATTATAATTTTACTAATTAAATATTAAAATAACCAATTATAGCACATAAAAAATCGATCAATTTTCTACATAAAAAAGACTAGCGCATTGCGTGGGCAAGTAACCACGTTTCCACTGTACGGTTTTCTTCTGCCCGCCGTGCACGGTTTTGACTGCCTCCACCTTCGAAGTAGCAGCAACTACCGAGTAATTACATATATGGCTCCAAACATCAGTAGTTGGATTGATTTTTCCAAGCGGCTGAGTTAGACATGCCATGTGAAAGATATGGGTTATCGTAAACTTTATAGGCTAACTCAGTAGCCACTTTTCTCTGGTGTACGAGCTTGCTGACTCTTCAAACTTTGACTTGTCTATCACATCAACTATCCTGAGTCATCATGCAGTACCACTACGCAATGTCTCTGCTATAGAATTGAGTTAAAATGTTGTTTCTCTATGGTTTTCTGGCCACCTGATTCTGTTTTCTCAGTAACAATGGTTTCTGTCGTCTTATGGTGTCTTACGTTTGTTCTTTCCTTTCTTGGTTCTTTAGCGAAGCCTCAGACAACCACCAACACAATAAACTTGGGTTCCAGCATGACTGCTGGGACTAATTCTTCGTGGCGATCACCCTCTGGTGATTTTGCTTTTGGGTTCTATCGTCTTCTTTATGGCCAGTTCCTTGTTGGAATCTGGTTCGACAAAATCCCAGAAAGAACACTGGTTTGGTCAGCGAACCGTGATGATCCAGCTCGAACTGGATCAACCATCAATTTCACACTCGATGGCCAGCTTGGTCTTACGCACTCAAATGGAACTGGATACTTAATATACAATGGCACTTTCGGTGCTACTTCTGCTCTGATGCAAGATGATGGCAACTTTGTTGTAAAAACCAATTCGTCAAAAGTTATCTGGCAGAGCTATGATTCTCCAACAAACACCATTTTACTGGGACAAGTCCTAGTAAGGGGCCAAAAACTCTACTCTAATGCAAATGGAACAATTGACTACTCGACTGGGCAGTACATGTTAGAGCTTCAAATAGATGGTAATGTTGTAATGTCTGCATACAAGTTCGCTGATCCTGGTTACTGGTACACTGCGACAATAGATAACAAAAATGTGAGCCTGATTTTCAACCAGAGTTCAGCTTTTATGTATGTTGTGAATCAAACTTCAATCGCGTATCCTATGACACGTCAAGTTCCCACTCCGATTGGAGATTACTATCACCGAGCAATGATAAATGACAACGGAACTCTTCAACAGTTTGTTTACCACAAAGAAAATGGAAGCGGGTGGACCGTTGTGTGGGAGCCAGACGATATTAAAGCTGAACCTTGCACACCGTTTAATATCTGTGGAGTGTATGGCTTCTGTACTTCGAGTGGTATCACAACAATCAACTGTACTTGTTTGCCTGGCTATTCTCCACTGGATCCAAGCATTCCCTCAAAAGGATGCTATCCTGATATGGTGATAGATTTCTGCGCTCCAAATTCTTCGGCTTCAAGTTTCTCTCTTGAAGCCATACAAAATGCTGATTTTCCAAATGGTCAATTCGCAGATATGGCCAATATCACGGTAGTCGATGAAGAAGACTGCAGGAAGGCGATAATGGATGACTGTTTTGCTGTGGCTGGCGTCTTCGCCAAGTCTGTGTGTTACAAGAAGAGAACGCCTTTGCTTAATGCTAGAAGGAGCATCCCTTCTACTGATGAGAAAGTGGCGTTTA
The DNA here is from genome assembly GCA_025169955.1 of Salix arbutifolia. Classification (NCBI taxonomy): domain Eukaryota; kingdom Viridiplantae; phylum Streptophyta; class Magnoliopsida; order Malpighiales; family Salicaceae; genus Salix; species Salix arbutifolia. The sequence continues at coordinate 4,522,818 of CM045914.1, forward strand.
TAAAAATTCCCAAGGCAAACAACAACCCTCAAATTCAAGATAAAGATGACGATTCTCCTTCTTGGATTGCTCTTCTAGCAGGCTTATTATTATGTTCAATAATGGCGTTACTGTTTGCCACCATTACCATTTATCATCACCCTCTTGCTCAGCCTTACATTAGTCAAAAGCAGCTCCCAGTGCCAAAGCCTGTGGACATCAATTTGAAGGCATTTTCATTCCAGGAATTGCTTCAAGCAACGAATGGTTTAAGGAACAAACTTGGGAGAGGTGCTTTCGGAACTGTCTATAGTGGGGTGTTAACCTTGGCGGGTGAAGAGGTTGAGGTTGCTGTCAAGAAGCTTGAGAAGGTCATTGAACATGGCGAGAAGGAATTCTTAACAGAAGTCCAAGTAATTGGACTAACTCACCACAAGAATCTTGTAAGGCTGGTGGGTTTCTGTAATGAGAAAAATCACCGGCTTTTAGTTTATGAGCTAATGAAGAATGGTACTTTATCGGATTTTCTGTTTGGAGAGGAGAGGAGGCCCAGTTGGGATCAAAGGGCTGAGATTGTGTATGCAATTGCAAGAGGTTTGTTATACTTGCATGAAGAGTGTGAGACGCAGATCATTCACTGTGACATAAAGCCGCAAAATGTTCTTCTGGACAAGAATTACACAGCCAAGATTGCAGATTTTGGCCTGGCAAAACTCCTGAATAAGGACCAGACTCGAACGAGCACAAAAGTTAGAGGAACGATGGGATACATGGCACCAGAATGGCTAAAAAATGCTCCTGTGACAGCCAAAGTTGATGTTTACAGCTTTGGGGTCATGCTGCTGGAGATTATTTTTTGTAGAAAGCACTTAGAGTTGCATCAAGTTAATGAATCAACAGGGGGTAACGAGTTGATTCTAATTGATTGGGTCCTATGCAGTGTGAGAGCTCGCAACCTACTCGCCATTGTCAGCCATGATTCTGAAGTCCTGGAAGATTTTTGCAGGTTTGAAAGAATGGTCTTGGTGGGTTTATGGTGCATATGTCCAAACCCATCTCTTCGACCATCAATGAACAAGGTTACACAGATGCTGGAAGGGACCAGTGAAATTGATGTTCCCCCTTCGATCGAAGCATACCTTTTTTAAACAAGATTATCATGGTGCCTGTTTCATGATTTCTGTATTGTATTGAAATTATAAAAGGTGTCTCAATCCACACCATGCTTTGTTTTCTTATTGGTTTTGAAAGCTTGTTTAGGGTCATAATAGTTTGGAGTCCTTAGCAGTGATTCCATTATTTGGAAGACACAACTAGTTTCTTCCACTATCTGGTTGAGGCAACTAGCCTTCTTGGTTTTCTTTCCTTCATTCAGCATCGCTGCTGCTGCTGCTGCTGTGTTATTTGGCAGTTTCTCTTTCGAGCTTTGTAAGCTGATGGCTTTGTTATCTCTATGAGAAGGTAGTTTGTCGGGATCGCTTATGTTGGTTAATTTCAAGTATGCCTTTTTGTGCCTCTTAATTTCTTTCTTTGATGGATGGATCTTGTGTTGTATTTTTTACTTGAGCTGTGTTGCAAGGTTAGCTAGTTTAGATTTGTTGGTGGTTCTGCCACTTCCATCTCCTTGTTGGTGGTTCTGTCTTGTGCGTTATTTCTGCTGCAATCCTCACCTTCATTAAAAAAAAAAAACCCTTCTTTCTTGTGAGCCTTTACTACCTTAATTGTTGAAACAATAATTCCAGTCCAATAATCTCTTGTTATCTAAAAGCTAAAACGTATCACGATTCAGTTCCTATTCACCGTGACACAAAATACTGTGGATGACAATAATAAAATTCAATTTTCGGTTCGGTTCGTTTGGTTCACCAATTTACTGTTTTTTTCATTTTTTGAACAGTGAAATCACGAATATGTCCCTTGAAAAAGACAAAATAGGGACACTGAATTGAGGGGTTCAACGGTCATTGCACAATTTCGGTCCAGTCCGGTCCAGCTCATCGGTTTATTTATTTTTTATTAATTCTTTGCACAGTGAAATAACCATTCTGTCCTTAAAAAAGACAAAACTCAGATCTGGCCGGGAGAGGTGTCCCGGTAATTTACCTTTTTTTATTCTTTTTTCTGCCGAATAACTGTTGGATCGTTGTCGGACATGCCATCCGTTTCAGCGCTCACGTGTGTTTCAGACGGCGCGTGCAGTGTATTTCGGCATCCAAAAATACCCAACCAGCGTCTAGAATGATTTTCAATCATGTTCTCTTCCTCATGGTGCGGCGCGTGTGAGTATAGGGTGGCCGGAGACATGTCAATGGGCATTTGAATTCCCCCCTTTTCTCTCTCCTGCCTGCACAAGCACACGTTAGTGCAGTTGTTTTTTTGTGAAATTTCATTTTAGTCCCTGAACTTTGGATTGTTTTTAATCGTCCTTATTGCTATTATAGAAGTTTTGATTTGTTTTAATTTCGTCCTTCAATTGAAATTGATTATATATTGTAGTTTCATTTAGGTCCTCAGACTTTGAATTTTTTATTTGCTTTGGAATCCTTAATATTTTTTAGTATCAAAGTTTTGATTTATTTCAATTTTATCCTTCCATGCAAATTTATTATAAATCCTTAATATTTTTGGTATCAAAGTTTGATTTCTTTTTAAAACAATAATTATGATGTCATCGATAATATGACAAATAATAATTAGAATATTAATTATGTATAATAATATTTATAATGACAGCTATAATAATTGTGATAAAAATTAATTGATCAATGTTATTTTCTGAAAAATAACTTATGTTTTTTTTTTTTTTTATGTATGATATTTCAGATCTCATATCATGAAAAAAAAAATATGAAAACACATGCAAACAAGACAAGTAGAAAAATTGTGCCAAATTATCTACAATAATAAAATTAAAAAAATTTCCCTGCGTTTCGCCAAAACCGGCACCAAATTTTTTAACATGTAACAAAATTGTTAATGGTCCTAAATTTTATATATATTATTTTAGGGACTTTTTTCCTTAAAAAATAGCGGAGACTAATTATATATTGTGATATTTTTTTACTATTAACGTCTTAAAATATATATAAAAAATTGAACTGACTTTTCTTTATAAATCTTACATTAATTTAATCTCAGTGTTCTAAAATTTTTTTAATATAATAATTTCTATCAGATTTTATCTATTATAATTTAATTAATTACTATTAAAATAAGTAAATACAGCACGCAAAAAATCAATTAATTTTCTTCATATATAAAAGCTCAGTGCAACGCGCGAGCAAGTCACCTCGTAAAATACTAAAAAATAATATTTTTTTCCAAAAAAATGTAAAGAAAAAAACTAAAAAAATATTATAAAAAAAGAAGATAAGAAACAAATTGTGATACATAGGGAAAGTATAAAATAATAAAAAATACTAAATATAAAGAGAAATAATAATTTTGCCATTGCACACCACAATAATAAGAATAATTAGCAAAACTACAATTATATTTTTCACATAAAAAATAATGTTTTATTGATGTGATACTAATTTGAACTCGGATTTGTGAAACTTTCATATATAAATCATACATAAATGACTAAAAATCTGCAATGATTTTTTTATGCAAATATACCATTGAAAATAAAGAAACAGGAAAAAAAAGTCTCAATTCGCAACGTTTTTACACAGGAGCATATCAAATCTTAATTTGTGTAATAACTAAATTTCAAACTCCTGGGCATATCTATTTATTTAAATCAAGTTTATTTTATATTACGTCTATCTAAATTAACACATTTTTATTGTATCAAATTAAAGATTCACGATGCTATTTATGTACTGAAATAATCTTTTAAAAAATTGTACCATTAACGATAAAGAAACAATAAATAAAAAAACCTAACAACATGCATACATACAATTTATTTTAAATTTTAATTTTCTTCAAATTTAGGAAAAATATTATAAATTATATGATTTAATAAATTTATTAAAAAATACCTAGTAATTATCTATACAGCTAAAACAGATCACGACCAGGACACTGTTCATCAAGACACAAAACATTGGGGACGACAATAGTAATGTTCAATTTTCAGGTTGGCTCGGTTCGGTTCGTTCATTCGGTACATTGGTTTTCATCGGTTTATTCATCACAAAAGATAGATAGATGTGTACATGTGTTTTTTAAGGTAATTTCACAAGTTGACAGCAATATAAAAAACATGTTAACCAAACACACAAAACTGTTTTTTATCAACCTCAAACTCAAGCACAGTTTTAACCAAACACTTTAAAATTTATTTTGAACCGCAGCTAAAAAGTGCTTTTCATGAAATTGCTTTTTTAAAATCTTAACCACAAAAGAAAAAGCAATACCAAACACCCTAAATTCCAACTATTATTTTGTGTTTTTGTGTTGACCATTGTGGATGAGAATGTCGAACGATTTTGTGCACTCATGTTGGCAAAAAAGCAGGAAACGCATGCAAAAAAAAAGGGAGGCAATAGCAAGAAAAGCTACAAAATCATGCTTCATGTAAACCGTGGTTTCGATTGTGATTTTGGTGGGTCCCATGGCAGTATAAATTGTGGTTTATGGGTTACCAAACGGGTGCAAATTGTGTTTTCCTTGAAATGCAGTTTGCACCGCGTTACCAAACTGGAGTGACAAAAACATGGTCCAAATAAAATTGTGGTTAAAAAAGGGATTACGCAACTAATGATACTTGCGATGATGAAATACGGCATTAGAACTCATTAATTGATTTCCAACAGTGTTTGAATCATTCAAATTGGAAAAGATTATTGGATTGCGATTTCCCTTTCGTAAATTCAGTAGTCATGGACCACAAGAAGACTTTTCCTTTCATAAATTTAGTTAGGCAAATAAATTTAGCTACCAGCTAAATCCATGAAATGAAAATTCCAACCCAATAATCTTTTGCTTTGGTCTATGATACATGGCGTAAACTTTTGACAGAAAGCCGACGCCGCTATACACTTCCTTCATATAAATAAATCACCATCAGTCCAGTTTTCAGTTCATGGACCTAAAGGTCAAGAAAACAATTCCACATCTTTCCCTGAAATTCCACGACCTACATCCAGGTAATGCCAAGAGTGTAGAAACTAAAGTGTCAACAGATGGATCTCGCAGAATGACAGAAGCATGAATATTCAACCTCCACAGGTGTTCATTGCTTTTAATCACATTAAACGAAAGCTGAAATTCCACAACTTCCCTTTGAATATTCAACCTCCATGGATGTTCATTGCTTTCAATCACATAAAACTGTGGTTCTGTTGATCTCTCTTTTTATACTAAGATTCTTTTCCCCTCAATTCCTAAAAACTTGGCAATGGCTATCCAGATAATACTTCCTTTTCTTCTACTGCAGTTCCTAAACTTCCATGAATTGCGTGCTCAGATATCTCCCAACATAAGCTTAGGTACCAGCATCACAGCTGGATCTAGTGATTCTTGGCGATCACTTTCTGATGATTTTGCGTTCGGGTTCTATTCTCTGCCCAACAATCTTTACCTTGTTGGAATTTGGTTTAACAAGATCCCTGAAAGAACACTAGTCTGGTCAGCTAATCGTGACTCTCCGGCAGCTGCCGGATCCACAGTCAGACTCACGTTTGACGGCCAGCTTACGCTCACGCATCTCAATGGTAGTGTTGAATTGATATACAGGGGGAGAAGAGCAGCTTTAGGCTTCATGGAAAATGATGGCAACTTTGTCTTGAGAGATGACAGTTCAAGCGTCGTATGGGAGAGTTTTAGTTCACCAACAGATACAATCTTACCAGGTCAAGTTCTTATTCGTAACCAAAAGCTCTATTCCAATGCGAATGGAACTGTTGATTACTCCACTGGGAAATTCATGTTGGAAATGCAATATGATGGAAACCTGGTGCTCTCTGCCTATCGCTTCTCTGATCCTGGTTATTGGTACACTGGAACTCTAACAACAAATGTTAGTTTGGTGTTCAACAATTATACTGCTTCCATGTACCTTCTCAACAGTACTGGTGATAATATCTACACTTTAAAAGGAAATGTCTCAACCCCCGTCGGAGACTACTATTACCGAGCAACAATTAACGATCATGGTAATTTCCAACAATTCGCTTACCATAAATCAAACAGCAGTGGATGGACAACAGTGTGGAGGGCGATTGGCGATCCTTGCGTGGTGAATGCTATATGTGGTGTCAATGGCATGTGTTTTTCTCAGAATAATGAGACAGAAAAATGTGGATGCATACCAGGTTACACTCCATTGGACCCTAATCACGTGTCCAAAGGGTGTCGTCCAGAGACAGTGGTGAACTATTGTGCCGACCCTTCAATGAAAAACTTCACAATTGAGGTGATTGATGACGCCGACTTGCCATCTGAAGTCTTCGCAGACTTGGCTCGAGTGAATAATGTAGATCTGGAGGGTTGTAAAAAAGCTCTTATGGATGATTGTTACAGCTTGTCTGCTTCCTTGGTGGATTCTAGGTGCCTCAAGAAAAGGATGCCTTTGCTTAATGCGAGACAGAGTTTTTCTACTAAAGGGCGCCAAGCGCTGGTGAAGGTGCCGATGAAAAGCAGTCCTGGCAGTCCAGAACATAAAAAGAAAAATGATTTTGACGCTCGGGTTTTTCTAAGGATTAGCGTTATAGTTACTGCCACGCTTGCTTTCTGTTTTGGAGTTTCTTCCATCTATTACCATCCTGCTCCTCGAAGATTTATCAGAAGGAAACGCTATTCAAATGCTAATTCCAGTGGCATAAACTTCCAGGAGTTCAAGTACATGGAACTACAGAAGGCAACAAATGGATTCAGCAAGACCCTGGGTAGAGGGTCTTCTGCTAAAGTTTACAGTGGGATTCTAAGCATCAAGGACATACGTGTTGATATTGCTGTAAAAGTGCTGGAGAAATCGATTGAAAAGGGTGAGAAGGAATTCATGACAGAGCTTAAAATAATAGGCCGGACATACCACAGGAATCTGGCAAGACTGCTGGGCTTTTGTGTTGAGAACAATCAACAGCTTCTGGTCTATGAGTTAATGGCAAATGGCTCGCTTGCCAATCTTCTGTTCGGGAAGGGATCAGAAAGACCTAACTGGGTTCTGAGGGCAGAAATGGTGCTTGAAATAGCTAGAGGATTGCTGTACTTGCACGAGGAATGCGAGACACATATTATCCATTGTGACATCAAGCCTGAGAATGTACTGGTTGACAACAATTTCACTGCCAAGCTCGCAGATTTTGGCCTTTCCAAGCTTCTGAACAAAGATCAAACCAGAACAGACACAAATTTAAGAGGCACCGTGGGGTATCTGGCACCAGAATGGATAAGGAACAAGCGAGTGACATCCAAAGTAGATGTTTACAGCTTTGGTGTGATGCTACTTGAAATTATATGTTGCCGGAGGCATATAGATCCGAGCCGGGTTGAGGAAGAGAGTGAAGAGGATGATCTTGTTCTCTCGGACTGGGTTATAAGTTGCATGGCCGCTGGGAAGCTAGAGACGGTGGTCGGACATGACCCTGAAGTATTGAGTGATTTCGAGAGATTCGAGAGAATGGCCTTAGTGGGTTTATGGTGCATTCATCCTGACGCCATGTTCAGACCTTCTATGAAAAAGGTTACACAAATGTTAGAGGGAACCTTGGAAATCGGAATCCCACCTTCACTTTCCGATCAAATGTCAGTGAGCAATTATACTTACTGGTAGTTTTTCAGAGAGTAATGCTGAATGTTGTTATATTGTTTTCATTCTGTTTTTCTTATTCTGTTATTCTGCTTTCTTTCTTTTTATTCCGTTACTAGCATGCATGACGCATGTGATAGTTTGTTATTTCCTTTGTTTCCTTTTCTCCACTGAATGGCTATCACTATAAATAGTCACAGTAACAATAAAGATGCCAAGACTTTTCCTCTAGAAAACTCCAATAGTTAACATTTGGTATCAGAGCAAAATATTTTTCCTCTCCACAGTGTGTAGCCGCAGCTAAACCATGACGAGTGAGAACAGTTTTGTTCAACCTGCGATACCAAGATTCATGGGGCATTACGATCATTGGAGCATGTTGATGGAGAACTTTCTTCGCTCCAAAGAATACTGGACAGTAATTGAGAATGGGGTTTCTGCAGCAGCAGAAAAAGGTGACCTCTCGGATGAACAGCAGAAGACTTTGGCAGATCAAAGATTGAAGGATTTGAGAGCTAAGAACTATCTCTTTCAAGCAATTGATCGTTCAATCCTGGAGACTATCTTGGATAAGGAGACTTCAAAGGGAATATGGGATTCCATGAAGAAGAAGTTCCAAGGGAATGCACGGGTCAAACGTGCACAGCTGCAGGCCATGCGCAAGGAGTTTGAAATCCTGCATATGAAAGAAGGTGAGACTGTATCAAACTACTTTGCTCGCACTCTTACCATCACGAATAAATTGAGGTTTCTTGGTGAAAAAATGGATGAAGTTACTGTCATTGAAAAAGTCCTGCGATCTATGGTGTCAAAATTTGATTATGTAGTTTGTTCAATTGAGGAGTCCAAAGATTTATACACCATGTCTGTTGATGAACTGCAGAGTAGTTTGTTGGTTCATGAGCAGCGTATGCAGAGTCATGTTGTTGAAGAACAGGCACTGAAGACCACATTTGGAAATAATGAGGGTAAATTTGGTCGTGGTAGCAGCAACTTTCGAGGCAGGGGGCGTGGTCGTGGGAGACTGAGTACTGATAAATCTCTGGTTGAGTGCTTCTACTGTCATGATCTTGGCCATTATCAGTATGAGTGCCCTAGAAGAAATCAAGAGAATCAAAAGCTTATCTCGTCGAAACTGATGAACCATTGTTGCTTATGGCATATGAAAACAGTGCAGATAAGGTGAGAACAGAAGAAGTGTTCACATAACTGATTCTGTTAACAAGGGGGAAGACAGTATCAAGATTGACGACAACACAATGCAGCTGCTCCTAATGGCTCATGTCGAAAAAGAATCTGATGAAATAGCTTGGTTCTTGGATTCTGGATGCAGCAATCATATGTTTGGAGACAAAGCCTTTTTTGTAGAATTGGATGAGAGCTTTCACAAGTCAGTAAAACTCGGTGACAACTCCAGCCACTACTAAAAAGGGGGGCCGTTTGCAACCGATATTTGCAACGGCAAATATCCGTTGCCTGTTTTGCAACTGGAATTTGTTTAGCAATGGATTTTCCGTTGCTAAACAAATTCCTGAATTAAAAAAATAAACATATGTGTTGCAACGGATTAACCATTGCACATTATTATTGCAACGACATTTCCGTTGCAATATAAAACACTCTGCAACGGCTTATCCGTTGCAACATAAAATGATATTCTAACGGATTATCCGTTGCAATTATATTCTGCAACAGATAATCCGTTGCGATAAAAAATAATTTGCAACGGCTTAGCCATTGCAAATACAACTGATTGTTCAACGGATTTTCCGTTGCAAGGTAAAACAAATTGCAACGGATTATTCGTTGCACATAAAGTCGAAGTTTGCAACGGTATTGCCGTTGCAATGTCAAATGATGTGCAACGGATTATCCGTTGCAATGTAAAAGAAGATTGCAACGGAATATCCATTGCATAATTGAAGTTGCAACGGATATTCCGTTGCAATAGTTTTGACATTGCAACGGATAATCCGTTGCAAGCTTCTTTTTGGTTTGCATCAGATTATCCGTTGCAAAATGACACAATATGCAACGGATAAGCCGTTGCAAATTATTTTGAAATGGCAACGGATAAGCCGTTGCAAATTATTTTGAAATGGCAACGGATAAGCCGTTGCAAAATAATAAAAGCAACGGAATATCCGTTGCAAGTATAACTTCTCAAAACGCCCCGTTTTATGTCTTTCTTCCTCCCTCGATCTCTCCTCCTCCTCCTCAGAACAGAAGGTCGATCTCCTTCTCTCCTTCTCTCTCTTCTGGGCAGTGAACGCCGATCTCCTTCCCTACGCTCCCGTTCCACCTTCCCGGCGTCGAGCTTGAGTAACACAGTAGACCCATCACCACCACAACGCCGATCTCCTTCATATACGGTAAGCATTTCCTGTTTTGATTTCCTTAGTTTTGAACATGAAATTTTTTGTTTGGGTTTCTGCTTGTGTGTAGCACCTTAAGTTGTTTTCTTCTTGACGCCATTTCTTTTTTTTTATAATCAGTTTACCTCATGGGTTTTGCCGAGAGTTCATGGGTTTTTTTTAAAATTTGTTTGACATTATAATATTAGACATTGCATGGGTTTTGCCAAGAGTTCATTGAATATTGCTGATGATTTATTGTGGAATCACTGCATGTGTATTGTTGGAAAAATTGGATGATAAGTTTGTATGAATTTTGTGGAGAATTTGATGATGAGTTTGGAAAAATGTTAGGTTTTATCCTGAAATTGGTGCGTCGCGTATTACTTCCTTTATCCACTCATTTTTTAGGAGGATATATCCTTGGAGATTTCTATCATCTCTCCCTTTCCTTTTCATTTCATTACAGTTCAGATCTATGAACATAAATCACGTTTGATTTTCATTTCCTTGTTTTTCCATAAAAGATTAGTTATGAAATCACTGTGCTAGTGCTTAACGTAATGAGTTGCTGCAATGCTTGGAAAAAAAACTTCAAGGTTTGTTCTTTTGGAGGATCATTACTAAGGCTTTTAAATGTAAAATCGTCCCTTCTATTAGAAACAATATTTCATCTACGAAAGAGTTGATTACAGTTTTGCAAGTTCTTATAGTGTGAAAAGGCCATGGATATGTTGGGTCAGAAGTCTAACTTATACAAATAGTAATATTGCTTATTTATTTTTCTGATAATACAGGATTGATATCTGTGCCCAGTATAACCATTTTGTCTCTCTACTCAGGGTTTTAGAAAAAGGAGCAGCAAACACTGATCAATATACGTTGACTACAAAGTGTTTTAAAATCGCTTCCAAGGTCAGTGTGATATGTTTATTGTTTGTTTTTTGTATTAGTATCGATTAAATGCATATTGCTGTGTATGCAAAAAACTATTTTTGTTACTATTGTGACTTCAATGCTTTGTTACGTATTTGTGTTGTTGCCTTTTGTCTTGGCCTTTAATAATTTGTAATAATGGAGATAGCTATTCTAAAATATTTGTATGTCATACTGTTTACTAGATTAATATGGAGGATCGAGAGTGGATGTATCATCGTATGAGAAGTGCTTGTCTGAATCCTGAATATATTGCGGGTGTTAGAAGATTTATCAATTTTGCATTTTCAATTGATAACAATATATCAGAAGGGAAAATTAGATGTCCTTGTGTGAGATGCAAAAATCAAAAATTTCAAAACGAAGATGATGTTTGTAAGCATTTATTGACGAGAGGGTTTTTTACCTTATTATGAAAATTGGACTGTACATGGGGTGACTTCTGTCACTGATATATTGTTGTGACATTCATCGGGAGGCGGTTGTCGGTTGTGAATGATATGGGAGATGCAAAATCCGTATAGTAACCAAATAAGGGTTATAGATTGCAATGGGGGAATGATGAAGCATACTATACATGCATAGGGTTTGTAGTTCTGTTGTCATAGAGGATACCTCCGAATTTAGTTGGCCTTCTAATTTTTTTAAGTTGTTCGAAAATGCCCAGAGAAACTTTGTGGGAAGAGGTCCGTACAAGCAATCAAAAACTTTCTGAATGTCGTGCTATTGCTTAATTTGCGTCAAATTTAAATTTAACTCAAAAATGCCTTCAACAATATTCTAACGATTTGCGGAGTGTTGACATGCCTGATGATGCAAATTTCGGTTTAAAATTTTTATGATGTTCATTGTGCTTGCCAAGGTCCAGATTCAAGAGCAGAAATGCCTTCTCACACCAGTTCAGAATGCAGATTTTCTATGGCATTGCAGGTACGATCATTTGAGTTTCAGTGGCCTTCAAACGTTGCAGCAAAAACAGATGGTTCATGGGCTGCCTCATTTGAAGTGTTCCAGTGTAATTTGTGAAGATTGTTTACTGGGCAAACAAACCAGAAATTCTTTTCCCAAAACAAGTCTGTGGCGAGCCAATTTCCCTTTGCAGCTCCTTCATTCAGACATTTGCGGGCCAATTTCCCCTTCATCCAACAGCAATCAAAGGTATCTTTTGAATTTCATTGATGACTGCAGTAGAAAACTATGGGTCCAATTTTTAACAGCAAAATCAGACGCATTCAAACGATTTCAACTCTTCAAAATAAAGGTTGAAACAGAAATTGGGGCCAACATCAGAGGATTGCGCACGGACAGGGGGGGGAATTCACTTCGAAGGAGTTCCTTGAGTTCTGTGAAACACATGGCATTCGTCGCCAACTCACTGCAGCCTACACTCCCCAACAAAACGGCATCGCTGAAAGGAAGAATCGCACAATCATGAACATGGTCCGAAGTTTGCTCTCCAGTAGAAAAGTCCCCAAGACTTTTTGGCCCGAGGCTGTAAATTGGGCAGTTCACGTTCTAAACAAGAGCCCCATGTTTGCAGTGAGAAACAAAACCCCAGAGGAGGCATGGAGTGGGTCTAAGCCGTCTGTTGCCCATTTCCGAGTTTTTGGCTGCGTCTCATATGCACATGTACATGACAACAAGCGCATCAAATTGGACGACAAAAGCTTGAAATGTGTGTTAATGGGTGTTAGCGAGGGATCAAAGGCCTATCGCCTGTATAACCCTCGCACAAAACAAATTATTGTGAGCCGTGATGTCATCTTTAAGGAGGATGAATGTTGGCCATGGGGTGAAGAATATGCTGCTGACATACAGGTCTCTCTTGAGTGGGGAGATGATGGTGATGAAGATGTTAGTGGGCAAACTGGAAATGGAAATGGGGACGACAGTGGACAAACTGGAAATAGGGACGATGCCAGGGTGGAAGGAAATGAGGATGAGTCCAGAATGGACGGAGAGATTACACCAGGGACAAAGATTGATGACGTGGAAATTGCTGAGTCATCACAGACAGCTGCTGACATCACCGCTGAGTCATCACACTCAGCTGACTCAGCAGCTGCGGACACCTCACATGCAAGGAGACCACGTCAGCCTCCAGGTTGGCTGCGGGACTATGAATATGGGGAGGAGCTGTCTGACGTGGAATATCAGGGCAATTTTGCTCTGTATGTGGATGCAGATCCATTGTCATATGACGTGGCAGCTCAGAGCAGTAAATGGAAATGTGCTATGGAATCAGAAATAGCAGCAATCCAGAAGAATAATACATGGGTTCTTACTGATCTGCCTAAGGGTGCAACCAGAGTGGGGGTCAAGTGGATATATAAGACGAAATTAAATGAGCATGGCGAAGTCGATAAATACAAAGCTCGGCTTGTGGCTAAAGGATATACGCAGCAACATGGAGTGGACTATACGGAGGTATTTGCTCCAGTGGCTCGCATGGATACTATAAGATTGGTGATTTCGTTGGCTGCGCAAAAGGGGTGGTCTTTGTTTCAGTTAGATGTTAAGTCTGCATTTCTTCATGGTGAATTAAATGAAGAAGTGTATGTTGAGCAACCCCCTAGGTATGTTGTGCAGGGAGCAGAAAATAAGGTATATCGCTTGCGAAGAGCATTATATGGGTTGAAGCAAGCCCCACGAGCATGGTATAGTCGTATTGAAGCTTATTTTCTGAAGGAGGGATTTGAGAAGTGTCCTTATGAACACACGTTGTTCATTAAGAAATCTTCACGAGGTACTTTATTGCTTGTGTGTTTGTATGTGGATGATCTCATTTTTACAGGAAATGATGACACACTGTCCAGTTCCTTCAAAGAGTCCATGATGAAGGAATTCGATATGACTGATCTGGGAAGAATGAGGTATTTTCTGGGTTTAGAAGTTCTGCAACGAAATAATGGTATTTTTGTGTGTCAAAGAAAATATGCTCAAGAGATACTAGAACGGTTTAATATGACTGAGTGTAATGCTGTATACAATCCTATAGTTCCAGGATTTAAATTGGGTACTGATTCAGAAGGAATGGAAATCAACAACACTCAGTACATGCAAATGGTAGGAAGTTTGATGTACTTGACATCCACCAGACCTGATATTATGTTTGTTGTCAGTTTGCTTAGTAGATATCTGGCACATCCTACAGAGCTTCACATGCAAGCTGTCAAGAGAGTTCTCCGCTACATTAAGGGTACTATGTCATATGGTATCTTGTATAAGCAAAGTGGTAATAAAAGGCTTCTTGCATATACTGACAGCGACTATGCAGGAGATCTCGAAGATAGAAAAAGTACATCAGGTTATTTGTTTGTGTTGAGTTCAGGAGCAGTATCGTGGGCGTCAAAGAAGCAACCTGTTGTTACACTCTCTACTACTGAAGCTGAGTTTATTGCTGCTGCCTCATGTGCTTGCCAGGCTGTGTGGATGAGAAGAATGTTGGAGAAGCTTGATCATGAGTCTGCTGGTACTACTATTATCTATTGTGATAATAGTTCTACAATCAAACTCTCCAAAAATCCGGTCATGCATGGTAGAAGCAAACATATTGATGTTCGCTTCCATTTTCTTCGTGATTTAACTCGAGATGGAGTAGTGACACTAATGCACTGTCAATCTCAAGAACAGCTGGCTGACATCATGACTAAACCAGTTACACGAATGATTTTTGAGAAGCTGCGTATGATGATGGGAGTCTGTGATGATCCAGGAGTAACCTGAAGATACACTTCTTCAGTTTAAGGGAGGGAATGTTGTTATATTGTTTTAATTCTGTTTTTCTTATTCTGTTATTCTGCATACGCTCCTTGTATTCCGTTACTAGCATGCATGATACATGTGGCTAGTTTGTTATTTCCTTTGTTTCTTTTTTCTCCACTGGATGGCTATCACTATAAATAGCCACAGTAACAATAAAGATAAGCAGACTTTTCCTCCAGAAAACTCCAATAGTTAACATCATGCAGTTTGCATCCCCTTTGCAGCTCAGAGCCAAATTAAATCAATGCTTAAGCTATCAAAATTACTACATTGCAAAGGTTTTCACATAACCTTTGTCAACATAGAGTTTAATCATCGACGTTTCCTTAAATCTAGAGGTCCTGATGCCATGAATGGCTTCCTCGATTTTCGATTTGAATCCATTCCAGATGGCCTCCCTCCTTCAAATGAGAAAGCAACCCAAGATGGCGCTGCCCTTTACGAGGCTGCCAAGAAGAATTTACTAGCTCCGTTTAATGAACTGCTTGACAAGCTTAATGATTCAGCATCTTCTGATGCGCCGCCACTGACTTGCATCGTCTCTGATGGTTTCATGCCCGTCGCTATCGATGCTGCTGAGATGCGCCGAATTCCGATCGCTTGTTCTTCACCATCTCTGCTTGCAGCTTCATGGGATTCAAACAATTTCAAGCACTCCAAGCTAGATCACAGAAGCTGTGTTCGGGATTAAACCTCATTCCATAAAACCTGTTTTAATACCATGTTGAATTAATTAAGAACAAAACACTAAAAAGAGACTACAATGATGAATGCTTAGCTTAACCTAATTACAAATAAACTATATATAAATTAATCATAAAGTATTATTCTAACCTTAATTAATTAATAAGACTAAATAAAACTACATAAATATTATTTAACAAAAATAACACTGCATGCTTAAGTCTTAACTGAAGACAGTAAAGCTGAAGACAAGTGTGTACTGTTCTCAAGGGTGTAATGAAGTGCTTTTTATCTTTTCACTTTTTTTTTTGTGGGTGAAGAAAGGGGCTGAAAGCCCTCCCTCAAAAGAAATTACAATAGGGTGACGAGAGCAGAGGAAAGGCAGAACCAATGAGTTCACACAACAAAACAGGGAGGGAGAAATATATTGTTGACGTAAACTTGTATATGGCTTCTTTTTTCATGACAGACAATATCTTCATCAATTTACTTATAAATTCACCCCATGTTAATGGCTGAAGATTGAGAAGTTATTATATTTTTCTTATTAAGAAAAAAAAACTGAAAGTCATCATTAAGTATGGCAGCTATAAACATCTCTCATTGTTTATTGGCACAATAAAATTATATTTTTAACCTTGATAAAAAAACTGGTAAAGCTTGCAATCGAGTATAGAATTGTTTTTTTAAGAGGATACATCTTTCATCGCAAAATGTATTGGGAAAAAGTGGTCAAAACACCTTTTTATCATTAAAATAAAATAAAATCAAGCCTTCGATGAGCTAGAAAAGAAGTAAACATGCATACAGAGGCACACTTAAATTTTCACAATTAAATTATGGTCATATTCTTATAAAAATAGTTAAATGACATAACTACCCTTGGTATCCATAAAAATAAAGGTGGTTTAAAGGTGTTTTAGTCTTTTATATTCCATTCCCTTTCTAATTTTTCTGTTAAAAAAAACATCGCAAGCTATTAGTGTCATCACCCAATTTTTGGGTGACTCCCCAAAATATATCAAAAAATAACAAAAATAAAATAAAAAGGGCTAGCGAGGGTAGAAAAATCAATGCGGAATTTTTGAACGCTTTCGAAAGCCCGGTCGTACCTCTTTTTACCCAGAAATGAAGGAAGACGCAGATTTAAGGCTAAAATAATTTATTATTGGATAAATTTGTATAAAAGTTAAGTCGAAAGATATAATTATATTTTTATGGGTTAATTCGATTTAATCGTCGGCCAATTTAAAATGTAATTATGATTTCATAATTAATTGAGAGCCTAGTTAAAAGATTTAATTAAGCGCAAGGGCTTAATTATACTTTAAATAGGTCAAATTAATTTTATTAAGAGCTTAATTGGCAAGAAATCAAGTTTGGAAGCCTAATTTGGGTTAAATTGAGACGATAGGAATTTTCGGTGACGAAATTTTTTGGGTGAAATCAGAAGCCAAAATTGAAGATAAAAACATCATTTTTCCTGGTTTTTCCCATCAAAAAACTTTTTTTTGTCACAACATATTTATTTAAAATTTTCAAAAAAAAGGAAATTGCCGACAGCATGCTTGGCCATACCTGCAGCCATGCTCAACCATGCCAGCCCATACCTGCAGCCATGCTTAGCCATGCCAGCCCATGCCTGCACCATGCCGCTTTCACTTATAAATAAGCGGGAGAAAACAAAGAGAAAGGGGGCTGAAAACTAAAATAAACCGGGGACCCAAAAATAAAAATAAAAAAACCTAGAAACCTAAAGGGGGCCATCGTTTTTTCTTTGGGGTTTGGGGCCGCCGCCGCTTGCCCTTTGGGCAGTTGCAGCCCCTCCAGCCAACTCCTCCTCGTCGTTTCCTCTCCTTCTCTGGCGAGCTTCCCCTCAGCCTCACGACAGTCCTCCACTCTCTTCTCTCCGTTTTCCAGCGAGCCATTGTTTTGTCTCATTCTCCAGCGATTGACTAGTCCTTCCCCTCTTCACGTCAGTTCTCCTCTACGGCGTCGGTGGCCAGCTTCTCTGCGCCGACAGCTTCATCTCTTTCCCTCTTGGCAGCGCTGTCCGTGCTTTCCTCTCCAGTCATCGGTGGTCAGCTCCTCTACGCCGACGACCTCCCCTCGCTGTCGATCTTCACCCACACAGCCTTCATTTCTTCTCCCCAAGAGTTCACTCCCTCAGCCACCATCCACGGTGTCTCCCTCTCTCGGCCAGCCTCATCTCTTCTTCTCCCCTGCTCCATATCCTCTTCTAGCACCGATTGGTCACCTGAAGAAAGGGAAGAGCAGATCTGAAATCTGTTGAAGAAAGGGCAGATCTAGCCGGAGCTGTGCTTGTGTTGTTGTGTTTGCGTTTTTGCCTGTTTTGCAGGTCACCATGAACATCCCTGCCGGCGAGGGAAGAAAAGGGAAAGGCTGACCCCCCTGCCATGTTGTTCCTCCGACGGTGGCGCGTGGAACAACGCGCCACCAGTGGCGGCGGCGCGTGGGATGACGCGCCGCCAGTGCACCTGCGGGGCTTCACCTGTCAACAGTGGCTCAAAGTTGGTGTTTTGGTGATTTTGAATGTTGTGTTTGTGTTTAAATTATTGTTATGCTCATTTATTTATCTTTACATATTATGTAATTGTAAAATGTACCCAAAACAAATAATGAAAAAAGAGAATGGGTGTGTGAGTTGCATAAACAAAAAAAAACATAAAAATTGCATTTAAAAAAAAAACAAAAACAAGAAAAAAAAAGTGTTTTCGTGCATACGGCCGGATTCGAAAGCTTTTCTCATTGTATTTTTCGTAAAAAATATGTTGCATATTTTTCCATGTTTTTAAAATGAAAATTTGGATATCGTAATCAGTTTACGATTATCCTTTGGCATTCGGCCAAAATGTCAAAATATTTTAATAATTATTTTGTTTTATCTATCGCAGTGTAAAATTACACTGTAATGTACATTCGTGGATAGTTAAAAATGAGATTTTCAAAATGTAGTGCAAAATTTATTTTGGTTAGTTTTAACTCGCAATGAGATAAAGATTCTCTCACGGAGAGAAATCTAAGTCGAATTTTCAAAAAGACCAATAAAAAATGATTTAGGAAAAACAATCAAACAACAATGCAGCTTGCCTTAGGTAGGGTGCACTGGGGGTGATGCGTCTTGCCCTTGCACAACAAGTCCCCTTACCCAAGACTCTCACAGACCACTAGGTTCCTAGTTACCTTAATACTAGGTGGCGACTCCTTAGAATTATAGTTGTAAATCTTACGGCTATGAACACCCCATTTTCACCGCGCGCCGTTGTCCCCCACATCCGGGAGATGGCGGGGCGCGAAACACGAAAAACGCCGTCGCGACAGATGGCGACTCCACTAGGGACCTTGCTGGACTGAGCTTTGTTTGTTTGATTGTTTATTTCTCAATTGTTTTGTTGCACTCATTTTAACCGCTTTAACATGCATTTTTACTACTTTAGCATCCATTTTACTTGTAACTCATGCATAACATTGAGCTTGAATTATTGGCATCATGCATTTTAATTTCTAGAGTAAACCCAATTTTAAGTTAGGTGGGGATTAGCAGTCTGCCTCATGACTTTCAGTCGGGGTTCAGATTCGTGAAACATCCAACTATGAACTGAGTGTTTACTTGATAATGGCGGTCATACTGTGCCCCAACCATTTCTTGTAAACCCCTACACTACCTTCACGTGAGGTGGTCACTGGGCAGTTCATAGACCTTCTGAGACCATATAGAAAACTTACCCCTCATGTAATGGCTTAGAACTTGCTTTTGGGTACACCTTTTCTGATAATTTACCTGTTATGTATGTATATATATTTGCATTCACATGCATTCATCACTTCATAACATATTATCAGTAGGCGGAAATATAGGTCCCCGAAGAGAGCTTCTGTCCATTAACACAACTCTGTCAAAGAACTATGGACAAA
This sequence comes from Salix arbutifolia, assembly GCA_025169955.1. Classification (NCBI taxonomy): domain Eukaryota; kingdom Viridiplantae; phylum Streptophyta; class Magnoliopsida; order Malpighiales; family Salicaceae; genus Salix; species Salix arbutifolia. The sequence goes on from CM045914.1 coordinate 4,542,174, forward strand.
GAAGAATGTGCTCACCGCCATTTCCACTTCTGAGAAAACTAGTTTATCTGAAAGATAGGATGACTTATCTTGACAACGTACTCGAGCAAGCACTGAGATGATCTCTGCAAGAGTCTTTGAGAAAGAAATGCACCAGAGTTGGAAAATTTAGCCTGCTTCCATAATTGCTCTTTGTTTGGTCATGTCCACATGTCATGTCTCGGTTTCAACTTGTTGACAATTTTGTTGTTAAGCAAACATTCATTTTCAATGATTATGTACTTTCTTGTGTTTATGATGTGTCATTGCTTTTTTGTCTAAATAACACAAGTACTCCATATACCCTTTCATCCAAAGTATACATGATCCCATGATTTCATCAAGATTTTTGGCAAATCAAATTCTAGTACGAAAATAAATGCGAATTTGATTTTTGTTTAACAAATGTGTTATCGGAATTCAAAGGATTTCTTTGAAAGGTGATCTCATACCACCAAAACCCACATAATAAAGCTAATCTCTTAGCCAAACAAATAATCCAAAAACTCAAAAACTTGTTTTGCATGGAAAAGCAAAGCTTATTGATTCAGATTGCATGTTTTTGAAATGAGGAAAGGCCATCTTTGATATGCCTTCAGAAAGTCTCAAATATCCTTTGCAGTCCCTATTTGAGCCTAATAATTTATTTTCTTGATAATTAACCCTGACAAGGATCACACCCTACACTGGGGGCAAGTGCAAAAAAAAAATACAAAACAGTCCTCAATGACAAGTGACGCCCGAACAAAGCTGGGGGGCATAAACAGAAAAAGGGTTTTAGTACACTATAGCAAATTAATTCAACATTTTGGTAGTACTAAAAACCCAACATAGAAAGCCCAAATAAAATACTGGGGGGCATGTCGTGATAAAAGCACAAACAAAATACTTTGGGGGACATGTCAAGTCAACACAACGTTAGTGCCAAAAACCAATGAAAAAACCCAAACAACATACTTGGGGGTATGTCAAGTCAGCACAACGTTAGTACCAAAAACCAATCAAAAAGCCCAAACAAAATACTTGGGGGCATGTCAAGTCGGCGTAATGTTAGTGCCAAAAACCAATGAAAAAGCCCAAACAAAATACTTGGGGGGCATGTCAAGTCAGCACAACGTTAGTGCCAAATACCAATGAAAAAGCCCAAACAAACACCGGGGGGCATGTCAAGATGAAAGCCCAAACAAAAAAATGGGGGGCATGCTAGGTCACTATGAAAATCAATCATGAGGGCTAAATGAAGTTCTAAGAGTAAGCACTAAGTGATCCTTAGTCTACAAAACCCTTAAACACTTTTTGAGCCTACAAATATCTTTTTTTCGTAGCCAGTAACCTAAGCCTACGTTACAAGCCTAATAAAGCCCTTTCTGATCAAATACGAGCTATCTGGATCGATAAACAATGTTTTTCCATTTGAAACAATCCTTACAAATGCTTCACATGACCTGATCGAAGCCTTCCTGACATACAAGACTTGCAAATATCATTTCACATTCTTGTCAAAGTCAACATAAAACCTGACAATGAGATCACTTGAATTCTTTCGAGAACAAGTTTGTTAAACAAACATCAAAATGGTTTTTGTGCTTGGAATGACTTTGAAATTCCAAAAGTTTTGCATGAAAATATTTGTTGCAAAGAGCCATCCCTTTCCTGCAAACACTCGTAGCCTAAAACACTGGTGTGACATGACCCGACTGGGGCAATCAAAATTGTTTTTATGCTTGGAATGACTTTGAAATTCCAAAAATCCCACATGAAAACACCATCTTTGCAAATAACCAACCCCTTCCTGCAAACACCTGAAGCCCAAAACACTTTTGGGGGCATGACCAAACAGGGGGACAATCTAAAATGGAATTGAAGTTGGCTCCATCGTTTCTTTTCAAAGAATCTGGATCAAACTCAGGGGGGCATATCATCTCCAATGGTCAAAATCAACAAGTTACGGCTTGAGTATGCAGAAGCGAGAAGCCGTCAAATCACGAAGTTGACTCCATAATTCCTTTTTGAAGAATCCGGATCAAACTCGGGGGGCATGATGATATGGAAAATCTATCATCTGCAGTGGTCAAAATCAACAAGTTGCGGTTTGAGTATGCAGAAGCGAGAAGCCATCAAATCCAGAAGTCCAAATCCCGGAAAAGAAGGCCTGAAGGAAGAAAGGGGACCTATATCTCTCAGGTAAGTATACATGCATCATCATGCATTGCATCCCCATTGAAAATCTAAAAAATATTCTGGAGGGATCGTAATTTACGAACCTTCATTCATTTTGTGTGCACGCTTTCAAGCTTTTACCTCTTTGAGAATGCTTTTCAGCTTTATCTCTTTCTTGATTTTGGGTGTTCTCATGCATTCCATCCCCATTGAGAATCTAGGAACTGTTTTGAAGGGATCGTAATTCACGAACCTTCATTCATCATTTTTGTGTACGCCTTTAGGCTCTTACCTCTTTAACGCGCTTTTTAGCCTCATCTTCTTTCCTGAATTTGATTGCCATCACGCATGGCATCTCCCCACTAATAATCTAAGAATTGTTTTGGAGGGATTGTAATTTACAAACCTCCACTCATTGTTTTGTGTGCGCCTTTGAGCCCTTACCACTTTCACTTCCATGAGTGCCCCGTTGAGTCTTTCATGAGTGCAGATAGAGTGTTTTTCAACCTTATCTCTTCTCCTTTTTGAGTGTGCTTTCTAGCCATCAATCAACTAAAATAGTGTGCTTTCCGGCCCTATTTTCCTTTCATCTTCGAGTATGTTTTTCAACTCTCGATCATCAATTAAAATAGTGTGCTTTCCAGCCCTATTTTCCTTTCATCTTCGAGTATGTTTTTCAACTCTCGATCATCAATTAAAATAGTGTGCTTTCCAGCCCTATTTTCCCTTCATCTTCGAGTAAGTTTTCCAACCCTCGATCATTAACTAAGATAGTGTGCTTTCCAGCCCTATTCTCCTTTCCTGTCATTCGAGTGAGTTTTCCAACCCTCAACATCAATTAGGATCGTGCGCTTCTTAGCCATTCCTTTCCTGTCATTTGAGTGAGTTTTTCCAACCCTCAACCACTAATTAGGATCGTGCGCTTCTTAGCCATTCCTTTCCTGTCATTCGAGTGAGTTTTCCAACCCTCAACATCAATTAGGATCGTGCGCTTCTTAGCCATTCCTTTCCTCTCATTTGAGTGAGTTTTCCAACCCTCAACCATCAATTAGGATCGTGCGCTTCTTAGCCATTCCTTTCCTGTCATTTGAGTGAGTTTTCCAACCCTCAACCACTAATTAGGATCATGCGCTTCTTAGCCATTTCCTTTCTTTTATTGAGTGAGTTTTCCAACCCTCAACCATCAATTAGGATAGTGCACTTCTTAGCCATTCCTTTTTCTCATTTGAGTGAGTTTTCCAACCCTATTTTTCTTCCTTTTCGTGTGCGTTTTCCAACCACCAATCAAGATAGTGTGTTTTCCATCCCTATCCTCTTTGTTTAAGTGCGTTTTCCAGCCCTTAACCATAAGCTAAAATAGCGTGTTTTCCAACCCTATTTTTCTTCCTTTTCGTGTGCGTTTTCCAACCACCAATCAAGATAGTGCGTTTTCCATCCCTATCCTCCTTGTTTAAGTGCGTTTTCCAGCCCTTAACCATAAGCTAAAATAGCGTGTTTTCCAACCCTATTTTTCTTCCTTTTCGTGTGCGTTTTCCAACCACCAATCAACATAGTGCGTTTTCCATCCCTATCCTCCTTGTTTAAGTGCGTTTTCCAACCCTTAACCATAAGCTAAAATAGCGTGTTTTCCAACCCTATTTTTCTTCCTTTTCGTGTGCGTTTTCTAACCACCAATCAAGATAATGCGTTTTCCATCCCTATCCTCCTTGTTTAAGTGCGTTTTCCAGCCCTTAATCATAAGCTAAAATAGCGTGTTTTCCAACCCTATTTTCCTTCCTTTTCGTGTGCGTTTTCCAACCACCAATCAAGATAGTGCGTTTTTCATCCCTATCCTCCTTGTTTAAGTGCGTTTTCCAGCCCTTAACCATAAGCTAAAATAGCGTGTTTTCCAACCCTATTTTTCTTCCTTTTCGTGTGTGTTTTCCAACCACCAATCAAGATAGTGCGTTTTCCATCCCTATCCTCCTTGTTTAAGTGCGTTTTCCAGCCCTTAACCATAAGCTAAAATAGCGTGTTTTCCAACCCTATTTTTCTTCCCTTTCGTGTGCGTTTTCCAACCACCAATCAAGATAGTGCGTTTTCCATCCCTATCCTTCTTGTTTAAGTGCGTTTTCCAACCCTTAACCATAAGCTAAGATAGTGTGTTTTCCAACCCTATTTTTCTTCCTTTTCGTGTGCGTTTTCCAACCACCAATCAAGATAATGCGTTTTCCATCCCTATCCTTCTTGTTTAAGTGCATTTTCCAACCCTTAACCATAAGCTAAAATAGCGGGTTTTCCAACCCTATTTTTCTTCCTTCGTGTGCATTTTCCAACCACCAATCAAGATAGTGCGTTTTCCATCCTTATCCTCCTTGTTTAAGTGCATTTTCCAACCCTTAACCATAAGCTAAAATAGTGTGTTTTCCAACCCTATTTTTCTTCCTTCTCGTATGCGTTTCCAAACCACCAATTAAGATAGTGTGTTTTCCATCCCTATCCTCCTTGTTTGAGTGCATTTTCTAACCCTTAACCATAAGTTAAAATAGCGTGTTTTCCAACCCTATTTTTCTTCCTTGTCGTGTACGTTTTCTAACCAGCAATCAAGATAATGTGTTTTCCATCCTTATCCTCCTTGTCGAGTGTGTTTTCCAACTTCGACCATCAATTAAGATAGTGCGCCTTCCAGCCCTATGTTCCCTCCTCTTTATGTGCGTTTCCAACCCTCCACCATCAATTAGAATATTGCATTTTCCATCCTTATTCCCCTTGTTTGAGTGCGTTTTCCAACCCTCGACCATAGATCCTAGATAGCGAGCTTTCTAGCCCTATATTCCATCCCATGAAATCTTCATCACCACCTTTTGCTTCCATCTGGGCAGGTCGCCCATCACAACAAGACCATCTCTTTGTTTTTACCATCTTCACCATTTTCACTTGGTTAGGTCATCCATTACAATGAGACCATTTTCCTGTGTCATTTACAAATACCATCATCTTCCATCCTTTGACTATCCTATTTAGGCCTCATTTCTTAGGTAGTGCGCTTTCTAGCCATATCTTACCATTCCCTTCCGTGTGCGCTTTATAGCCCTCATTCTCATTTTTGGATGGATTGACCATTTTCTTGGTTTTATAAATCCATTTTCTTTACAACGCTTACTATCTAAAGTCTTTTACAAGATTTTAGTCGTAAGCATTGTAAAGAGGGGGGCAACTGTCATCACCCAATTTTTGGGTGACTCCCCAAAATATATCAAAAAATAACAAAAATAAAATAAAAAGGGCCAGCGAGGGTAGAAAAATCAATGCGGAATTTTTGAACGCTTTTGAAAGCCCGGTCGTACCTCTTTTTACCCAGAAATAAAGGAAGACGCAGATTTAAGGCTAAAATAATTTATTATTGGATAAATTTGTGTAAAAGTTAAGTCGAAAGACATAATTATATTTTTATGGGTTAATTCGATTTAATCGTCGGCCAATTTAAAATATAATTATGATTTCATAATTAATTGAGAGCCTAGTTAAAAGATTTAATTAAGCCCAAGGGCTTAATTATACTTTAAATAGGTCAAATTAATTTTATTAAGAGCTTAATTGGCAAGAAATCAAGTTTGGAAGCCTAATTTGGGTTAAATTGAGACGATAGGAATTTTCGGTGACGAAACTTTTTGGGTGAAATCAGAAGCCAAAATTGAAGATAAAAACATCATTTTTCCTGGTTTTTCCCATCAAAAAACTTTTTTTTGTCACAACATATTTATTTAAAATTTTCAAAAAAAAGGGAAATTGCCGACAGCATGCTTGGCCATACCTGCAGCCATGCCAGCCCATGCCTCCCAGCCATACCAACCCATGCCTGCACCATGCCGCTTTCACTTATAAATAAGTGGGAGAAAACAAAGAGAAAGGGGGCTGAAAACTAAAAAAAACCGGGGACCCAAAAATAAAAATAAAATAAAATAAAAAAACCTAGAAACCTAAAGGGGGCCATCGTTTTTTCTTTGGGGTTTGGGGCCGCCGCCGCCTGCCCTTTGGCCACCGCCAACTCCTCCTCGCTGTTTCCTCTCCTTCTCTGGCGAGCTTCCCCTCAGCCTCACGACAGTCCTCCACTCTCTTCTCTCCGTTTTCCAGCGAGCCATTGTTTTCTCTCATTCTCCGGCGATTGACTAGTCCTTCCCCTCTTCATGTCAGTTCTCCTCTCCGGCGTCGGTGGCCAGCTTCTCTGTGCCGACAGCTTCATCTCTTTCCCTCTTGGCAGCGTCGTCCGTGCTTTCCTCTCCAGTCATCGATGGTCAGCTCCTCTACGCCGATGACCTCCCCTCGCTGTCGATCTTCACCCACACAGCCTTCGTTTCTTCTCCCCAAGAGTTCACTCCCTCAGCCACCATCCACGGTGTCTCCCTCTCTCGGCCAGCCTCATCTCTTCTTCTCCCCTGCTCCATATCCTCTTCTAGCACCGATCGGTCACCTGAAGAAAGGGAAGAGCAGATCTGAAATCTGTTGAAGAAAAGGCAGATCTAGCCGGAGCTGTGCTTGTGTTGTTGTGTTTGTGTTTTTGCCTATTTTGCAGGTCACCATGAACATCCCTGCCGGCGAGGGAAGAAAAGGGAAAGGCTGACCCCCCTGCCATGTTGTTCCTTCGACGGTGGCGTGTGGAACCACGCGTTGCCAGTGGCGGCGGCGCGTGGGATGACGCGCCGCCAGTGCACCTGCGGGGCTTCACCTGTCAACAATGGCTCAAAGTTGGTGTTTTGGTGATTTTGAATGTTGTGTTTGTGTTTAAATTATTGTTATGGTCATTTATTTATCTTTACATATTATGTAATTGTAAAATGTACCCAAAACAAATAATGAAAAAAGAGAATGGGTGTGTGAGTTGCATAAACAAAAAAAACATAAAAATTGCATTAAAAAAAAACAAAAACAAGAAAAAAAAGTGTTTTCGTGCATACGGCCGGATTCGAAAGCTTTTCTCATTGTATTTTTCGTAAAAAATATGTTGCATATTTTTCCATGTTTTTAAAATGAAAATTTGGATATCGTAATCAGTTTACGATTATCCTTTGGAATTCGGCCAAAATGTCAAAATATTTTAATAATTATTTTGTTTTATCTATCGCAGTGTAAAATTACACTGTAATGTACATTCGTGGATAGTTAAAAATGAGATTTTCAAAATGTAGTGCAAAATTTATTTTTGTTAGTTTTAACTCGCAATGAGATAAAGATTCTCTCACGGAGAGAAATCTAAGTTGAATTTTCAAAAAGACCAATAAAAAATGATTTAGAAAAAACAATCAAACAACAATGCAGCGTGCCTTAGGTAGGGTGCACTGGGGGTGATGCGTCTTCCCCTTGCACAACAAGTCCCCTTACCCAAGACTCTCGAAGACCACTAGGTTCCTAGTTACCTTAATACTAGGTGGCGACTCCTTAGAATTATAGTCGTAAATCTTACGGCTATGAACACCCCATTTTCACCGCGCGCCGTTGTCCCCCACATCCGGGAGATGGCGGGGTGCGAAGCGCGAAAAACGCCGTCGCAACAATTAGAATAAATGGAAAAAAGTTGACATTAATGAACCAAAAATTGTTGCAAAAAGTTTTGGTCACATGAAATGATTTTTAAACCTTTTTTGAATATAACCTTTGAGAGTGCAACATATAATTGATCATGCGTAAAAACTTGCTCTTTTAAGAAAACACCAACAAATTTCAATTACTGTCCTTGACTTTTATTGATTGTCATCGCATAACATATTCTTATTGGAAATTGTCTTTGTTTAATTGTGAATGGGCATTTGTCACAAAAATTTCATCTTTAACAGGACAAAGGTCATTATCAAAAACACTTGTAGGATAAGCATATGTTTCAATGTGATGATCAAGTTGCAAATGATGGTGACGACTTGCATGATGAAACCTTTCAATAAAAACTAATTTTGAATGCAAATATTAGCAACAACAATGATAACATTTTATAGCAAAAATAAACTTGAGCCAAGGTAACTTGTTTGCACTACATAAGATGCAAGATAAAAAATCCAAACAACAAAAACCAGGCGAAAAAGGCAAAAAATAATCCTGCGATCAAAACTACAATGTTTGCAAACGAAAATAAAATGTGGATGAATAAAGCATTCCCCAATACATTATCCCAACCCTAAAATTTTTATTCCAAGACTTAATTTGCAAACCAAGACGACTTAATGTTGGTTTGATTGCCAATGAAAAACCCGAGTCGACGCTTGAATGTAAGGTGATTAAAAATTGATATAGCAAGTAAAAAATGTCATTAATTATCATGCATCCAATTTAGAAAACATACAATTTTATATTTTCAAAGCAGGATGATTTAATGTTGGTTTGATTGCCTGTGAAAATCTGAGTCGATGCTTGAATATAAGATGATTTAAAATTGGCACGCTAAGCCAAAATTGTTGCTATTTATCATGCATCCATTTCAGAAAATATATTATCAATGTATTTCCAAAATCAAGATGGTTTAATGTTGGCTTGATTGCCCATGAGAAACTAAGTCATCGCTTGGATATAAGATAATTAGAAATTGACAAACCAAGCAAAAATTTATCGTCAATCACCATGAAGTTGTTTGAGAAAGCATCCTATTCCAACACAATCAAACCAATTACCCAATATCCAGCATACCAAATCACAAAACCCAAGCAATTTCAACCCAATCAAACCAATTGCCCAACACCCATCATATAAAAATGACAAAACTCAACCGATACTAACCAAATCAAACCAATCACCATAACAAAGCACACACAAATCACAAAACCAAGAAAGAAGAAGCAAAATAATAGCAACCAAACTGAACATAATGCACCCAAAAACAGAACCCATTAACCCAGCAAACCCAAACAAATGCAAAACCCGGCCACACGGCCAAAAACCCCAAACAAACCACACGAATCAAACCTCCAAACCCACATAAAACAATGGCTAGAACCATACCTCCGACGCAGCAGCAAAACCAGCCAAGAAATCCACCGAATGCCAGCACCAGACTGGACCGGAAATAGGCCAGAACCTCCTGTCCCATGGTTCTTCAATGGCCGAATTGGTCTCAGCCAAAATGAACCCCCCCACCCTCAATGCCTGAAAATGCCAAAAAACTTCTAAAGATTCCCCTTGTTTCAAAGAGAGGAGGACAAGTTATTCACATTTCATTTGATGGTTAAAGGTGAATTGAAAGCTAAGAAGTGGCTAGAAATTCTAAATATTCACAGGGGGAAAAATAGAGATGTCTGCAGTATTAAAGTTAAAAGAAAACCCAACACACACCGACAACTCTAAATTAAATGGAAAACCCAAAAATGCCCCCGACAAAAATAAAACACAACTCGAATCACCAAGGACAAAGTGGTCTTCGCACTGTTGAAATCCACAATGCATTACCTCATAGTCTATAGTAGACCAAACAGTAAAACATCAACAACTTTATTTTTTAGTTAATTATTATTATTATTATTATTATGCATTTTTGTCACTTAAAATTTATTGCCTTTATTTTCTTAATCCAATTTTGATTCTTATTCTTTTGATTTCTATATTCTTATCTTTATCTTAATTTATCTTTTTTTTTATTTTGTCCGTCAACATTTAATTTCATTTGATTTTTATCCAATTTTGGTCTTCATTCTTTAAACTATTTTTTAAATCCTTTTACTAGTTTATTTTGTTTTATAACATAGCCCTTAATTATTCTCTTTCATTTTGTTTTTATACCATATAAATTAATGGATGAATATACATTATAAATTAATTAGTACTGAAATTATTTAATTTTGTTTCAAGAATCTTGAAATAAAATGTTAGTTGCGAGAGTATTATTGGCCGTATTCGTCCAATCACCTGACAAGAAAGAAAAAATGAACATTAAGTATCGATTCCATTCTTAGTTTCGCAAGATGAGATGACAAAAATATATTCTCCCTCTCCCCTCAATAGTTGAGTTTCGTCAATCCTCAGATGACGTAACTGCTTGCGTACTCTAACATTAGCTTTTTTCTTAGGTTCATTAAAGAAAAAACTAAACCGTGCGGCGTTTCCACTATATTAATACTCATAGTTCATTGTCGATTAGAACAGTAAAATGACTATTTTACCCCTCAGTGCGTTGTCATTTAAGCCTTGGAGTCAGGGGTATTTTCAATTTTTTCTATTGTCGTGTAGTGTAATAACCAAAATACCCCATAATAAAAAAAAATACAAGAAAAACTAGCAGGGTGTCCCGGTAATTACCCATTTTATGTGCATAGTGCAAGACCGATTTTAGCCTCTAATAAGACAAAATAGAGGGCTTGCCCGGGGGGCTATTTTCGGGTTTTCAAATTTTTCAAAAAAGTGTAACCACGCATATAATCTCAGAAAAGACAAAATAGAAGAAATAGAGGCAGGGGTGTTTAGGTAATTCGCCTTTGTTTTTAAATATTTAATCTAGATTACTGTGTGGCGTGTCAGGGCCTGTTTGAACGCACACTCCTGTTCGACGGCGCGTGCGGTGTCTATCGATCATAAAAAATGCCATCTGGCCTATCTCCGGGTGCGCCTCCATGTCTGTTGTCGCGCGGTGGTGCGCATGTCATCGACCGGTGGCCCGATAAGTTTTGTGCATTTCTCTCTCCTGCATAGTAAATTGTGTGTGTCATCCCCTTTGTTTATGCTTATTTCACAGTAGTCATTACTCTTTAAATTGTGCGTATTGGTCCTTATTGCTTGTTAAGGAACCATCTCACCTAAAAGCTTAAGCTTGTAGGTGAGGTCCTAGAATATGATTTATATTATTCTCTAACAGCCATACTTTGATACACTGCCAAAACATATTATTCAAACTCTTGTTTCAACTTGGTATCAGAGCCTTGTTGACCCAGCGGTCACGAGTTCAAATCTCACCACCCCCATTATATTTGATGAAAATTAAGCACAAGGTAGTGTGGGTCTATGCAAGTTTCAAGCCCAAAGGGCTTTCACTTGAGAGGGTGTGTTAAAGAATAATATAAATCATATTCTGGGACCTCACCTGCAAGCTTAAGCTTTTAGGTGAGATGGTTCCTTAACATGGTATCGGAGCTTAATATACCTTAATCGGTTCTTCTTCTGCAACTTGAAAAGCCACGTTTCTGCTCCTCTGTTCCTTTGCTTGGCTGTCTCCCCTGCTTCGGCCTCTCTTTATTTTGCAGACGTGATTTCTACTCCTTGCTGCGCTGCACTCTCTCGGTTCCTCTTCTGCTGTTGTGCACTTTATTTTGCAGACGTGATTTCTGCTCTTTTCTGCGCCGCACTCTCTCGGTTCCTCTTCTGCTGCTGTGCACTTTCTTGTTTAAAAGTTGCTGCTCTCTTGTGTCTTCTCCATGACTCACTCAGAAACTAATGCTGATGTTAATGCCAACCCTTCTTCCCCAAATTCTGCTGCCACTGCTTCCAACGCAACCATGCTTTCTTCTGCTGCAACAACAGTCATTGTTCCCCTCTCCAACACTCAACATGTTATTAATCTCAAGCTCACCAACAATAATTACTTGTATTGGCGTATGCAGATGAAACCTTACCTGATTGGTCAAGGTGTGTTCTCGTTTGTTGATGGTTCAAATCCATGCCCATCTTCTCACGCCCTTGCTACTGCTACGGTCTTGGCTTGGAAACAGCAAGATCAACTTATTCTTAGTGCTTTGCTGTCATCTCTCTCGGTTGAAGTCCTTCATCTGGTGGTAGATTGTTCAACATCTGCAAGTGTTTGGAACACCCTTGAATGTGCCCTTGCTTCCCCATCAAACCAAACCAAAATTCTTGCGCAACGGAGCGAAGTTTATTTTGGGATGACCCCTACCTATTTAAATACTGCCCAGACCAAATTGTTAGGCGATGCATCCCAGACTCATGAAATTCCAAGTGTCATTAATTTTTGTCAAGCATTAGCCTGTGGTGGGCATTTCCTCTTCCAAGAAACCACTTGCCAAGATCTTGCAGTGTGGTTTTTATTGGCCGCACCATGTTTAAAGATGTCCATGCCTTCTGTGTTGCATGTGACTCGATTGCCAACTACTAGGTAACCTCACCGCGTAACCTGAATGCCCCTAAAACCATTCTGTCTTGGAAATATTTGATTGTTGGGGGAATGATTTCATGGGACCTTTTCCAAGTTCATTTGGTTACCAATTCATCCTTGTAGCTGTTGATTATGTGTCTAAATGGGTTTTTGCCATTGCATCTCGAACCAATGACCATCGAGTTGTGGTCAAATTCTTGAAAGAAAACATTTTCTCTCGTTTTGGCATGCCCCGGGCTATGATTAGTGATGGGGGAAAGCATTTTTGTAACAAGCCCGTTGGGATTTTGATGAAAAAATATGGTGTAATTCACAAGGTCAGTACCCCCTTATCACCCACAGACTAGTGGCCAAGCTGAGTTGGCAAATAGGGAGATCAAGAATATTTTAGAGAAAACAGTCAATCCAAACCGTAAAGATTGGTCCTTACGACTAGTCGATGCTTTGTGGGCATATCGCACTGCATACAAGACCGCTTTAGGAATGTCCTCCTTATAGGCTAGTTTATGGAAAGCCTTGTCATCTCCCTGTTGAGATTGAGCACCGTGCATATTGGGCCATTCGGCAATTGAATGACAATGAAAATGAGATTGGAAAAAATAGAAAACTTCAATTAGATGAATTAGAGGAGTTGAGAAATGATGCATTCGAAAATGCAAAAATTTCAAAACATAAGATGAAAACTTTACATGATAAACATATTCTTAGAAAATCCTTTCATGTTGGTCAAAAGGTTCTCTTGTATAATTCACGATTACATCTCTTTCCTGGGAAGTTGAGAACAAAATGGATTGGTCCATTTGTGATTAAATCCATCTCTGAGCATGGTGCCGTTGAGGTAGAAAATCATAAGAATGGAAATGTTTTCACAGTAAATGGTCATCGATTGAAACCTTATCTTGAAAACTTTGTGGGTGAAGTTGAGACATTGGATCTTGAAGATCCAATACCATTGCAGTAACAGAAGTAATGTGTTTTTATTTATTTTTATTTTATTTTCTCTCTTACTCTTCCAACTCTTATATTTACTTGTTCATGCATTAGGGACAATGCATTATTTTAAGTTGGGGGGTATGAGGTTTTGTTTATTTTCAAAAAAAAAAAAAAAAAGTTTGATGTTTTCTTTTAGTTGTGATATGCAGGTTAAAAAAAAAAAAAAAGCTCAAGCAAGAAGTTAGCTCATGTCCAATTCAATCAGACATTCATCCTTGAAAAAAAAAAAAGGGAGTATCAATTTTCTAATCTTTATTCTTATCTTCTCTTTCTTTTTTTTTTACGTTGAGGATAATGTGAAACTTAATTTTGGATATTTGATTGTGTTGAATGCTTGAGATGGCCATGCTTGTTTGAAAGAAAAAAAAATGCATTTGTATGTGAGTGAGACTTAATTAGGATCAACATTACATTTTTGGATCCATTATTGTGTTGAACATTGCATGCTTTAATTTGGGATAGATAATATCTTATAAAGCAAGATATAACATATTTTGTTTTTCTTTAAGATTATTGAAGTACATCTTTCCTTATAAAATTGTGTGAGTTGTGTGATCATGCATAAAAGATGAGTGTGATGCTTTACTTGTGATCATCCCTTTTAATCTAGTCCTAAACAAGGTTTAAGTAAATAGAGTAATAATTAAATAAATAGATGTGTACAAAGTTCTACCTACTCCAATGTTTTTGAGTTGCTCAGTAACTAGGGGTATTCATCACAAATGTTTATCTTTACGTCAAACGGCAGCTTGAAATATGAGTATGCAAAGCACTTTAAGTTTGTGACTTTGTGAGTAACCGGGTGCATTCATCACAAATGTTTGTATTCGCGTCAAAAGGGAAGTGACCACTTAAAGACAAGAACAAATGATGTTCACACACAAAAAAAAAGAAAAAAAAAAGAAAAGAAAAGGAAAAGAAAAAGAAATATATATATATAGTTATTTCTCTAGTTTGCTACCTTGTTTGTAGTGGTAAGAAGGGAAGATTACAAGTCGAGTTTTCACATGAATTAATTATGTTGGTTGCATGATAAATACGATTGAATTTGGAATTTTGTATGGATATTTGATGTGGAGAATGTGAGTATGTTTATTTTTCTTTATTCGCTATTATGTATACACCAAGTTGAAGATACCAATGTTTGCATGATAGGTCCTTCAAGTGTGATGAGTCGAAACTAATTATGGTTATTATTATTTTTAAGGTTTTATGTTTTGTTTTGCTTGAGGACTAGCAAAATCTAAGTTGGGGGGTGTGATTGTGCATCAAAAGTATCATTAAGTCTCTTATTTTACATATGTATTTATTGTTTTTATTTGGGTTTTTTATAATAATTGATGTGCTTTTTAGTAATGAAGTTTCTTTTAATGTTTCGACAGGTTTTTGGAGCTTAAATGAATTATTTCAGGAAATTTAACGTCGGAATTCGGAACAAAGAATTGAAGAGGAAATTAAGTTGAAGATTTGGGCAAATTTTAGAGCACTTATTTTCCCCAAATCAGCCCAAGAGGAATCCATGATCTTGCATGTCCACACAACAAGTAACATTTGATTTATTTTGGGTAATCCATTGACCAAAAAGGGAAAGCACATGGATGGAAAGCTGGAAGGGAGATTGTTACATTATTTTGGGTCAAAAAGAAGAAAGAAGTCAGCACAAAAGGAGGAAGAAAATCGGGCACCAAAAGTCTTCTCCAGCTGCCGAAATTAATTCTCCAGAACACCTTTCGGTGTTGCAGACATAACTTTTGACTCCAAGCTCCAAATTAGATTTTATTTAATGTTCTGGAAAGATGACGGAATGGCCTATAAATATGTGTCTAATAGCCTCCTCCAAAGGAGGCTTCTAAGAGGGTCAAAATTGCTGTCCAAAATTAGCATCATATCTGTTTGTAAGAATATTTACCGAGACTGTGTTGTCTTCTTTTTAGATTTCGGTTTTTTTTTAGTTGTAAAACTTATTATTTCAGTTTGGTTGAAGTTATTTCATGTTTATTAGAGTGTTCTTATATATAATTATGGTTGGCTAATCTCTTTCTTGGATCCAAATCAAGGATGATGGTGATTGAGGTGAGTTCTTTAAGATATGAATGAATCTTAAGGTCTATCTTCTCATTTTCTTCATGAATGTTTTATTATTGCAAAGAAATTTTAGAAATCATTTAGTAATGTTATAATCTTGAATTTTTATGAACAAAACTTAGTTTTGGTATAGAGATTGCTTGATTCAATGTCTTACTTAATATGAAAGTACTCGTTAATTCTTAAGCAATAATCAATCTTCATGTTTGTAAACTTCATTGTAATATCTTCCGATCTAATATCACCATCGTTGATATTAGGTTGAGTTATCTTATATATGTTAAAGGAATCACCAATACATCACCATTAGAATTGATTTGGAACCAAGACTTACTTTTCTTGTCATTTAAAATCTATTTACACTCTTTCATCTTTGAAAACAAATCCATTAATTATTCTCTTGAGATTTTTTTGTTGTTACCTAGCTTAATTTCTAGATCTAGCTCTCTGTGGATATGACCTCGATCTTACCGAGTTAATTGCTACATCGCACACTCGTGCACTTGCGAGTTAAAACAAGCCGATCATAAATAGCGGTCAAGCAAAATCCATATTAGAATATGCCCAAATCTGATATATGATCCTATCTCATCCCCAATAGACGCACTATGAATTTTCAATTGATTCGGATGTGGTTTACTTAGGTTTCCCCAGAGTAGTGTTTTCTGCGGCAAGATTTCAATGATTCTTCAAATTTCAACTAATGCCTCTATCTCTCCTTTTTTCCTCTTAATATACTGAAATGAAGACACGGAAAAGGATGAATCTATTTTTTTTTGATTAGATGACGCTGACACGAAGAACAAGGAGACGGACACAAACGCTGGAAAACTTCAAGGAACGCTAAAAAAAAGCACGGAAATAAAGGGATGATATGACCTTGTTTCGGAGCCTAGCTCTGATGCGAAAGTCGTGATCACGCAACCCACGACCAAGAATGAGATCTGATCCCGGAAAGCCGGGATAGGTCTGATAGGAGTGTGACACAACGGAAACCTGCCCCAAGGCACCAGCACTATTGGAATGAGTAGAATGACGCCACGAAGCCAGTTAATCTTCGATAAGTCGGATTCAGTTCGTTCAAGAACTGAAGAATGCAAGAATCACTCTCACACATAAACTGAAAAGTTCATAATTAAATTTTATCAATGGCTGCCGAAATTAGGGTTACATGAGTTTAAATAGTCTTTTAAAAACCTAACCCTAATGGACCCCTTATGTGGACTTAAATGCGGTCCACTCAAAACTGACCCAAAATCCTAAATTGAAAAGCCCATGACTTAATCCAAGCAAGCCTTGGATCCTAGCTGAAAACAAAGTCTTAATTAAGCCCGAACAAGCCTCGGGCTGTAGCTAACTAACTTAAATGAAGCCCACAGGGTTTATTTATTCTCTTCCATCCAGCCCATCAATCCCACGTTTCCAAGTTGTAGTAGGATTCTTTTGGCTCCTTCGTTGTGCTCTCTTCATGGCCCAAATAAAGCTGGGCTGGACCCCTCCTACACATAGATACTTCAATGGTCCTTGCAATTATGACTTGGGTGAAACTTTGAAAACCCCGAACCAAGCCCCTACCCATGTAATGGGTCCTTGCTGGTGTTTTTGGGCCGGTTCGCATCATCCCCTCTCTCCTCGAAAGGATTCGACCTCGAATCAAAATCGTTATGTTGTTTATGGCTCGACAATTAACACACATCCTCCATGTTCCATCCTTCGTAGGCATGAGTAGCACGCGTACAGCACACGGGTTTATACTCTCACGGATATATCCCTTATCTATTAGCTCATAAACTTGCCTTTGAAGCCCAGTCATCTCCTCTGGATTCCTTCTATAGGATGGTCGGTTAGGAATTGAAGCTCCACATACAAAATCAATCCGATGCTCCATCCCCCCGCAATGGTGGTATTCTGCTTGGAGTATCGTCGGGGAACAAATCATCAAACTCCCGCAACAAAGAAATAGTAGCACTAGGCACCATATGATCAAGATCATTAGTATTAAAGTCGCCTCTTTGTACACAGGTAAAATCATTGGCTTGTTAGTGAGATATGCAGATCTGACCTCACCCTCTCTAGCATAAAAACGTCGTTGTTTCTTCGCTTTTTTCCACACAATTTTCACCACTCTTCCCGACTTTCTTCGCTCTTGCCTCCACTCTCGACCAGGTTCGGGTATTTTTGAGTTGTGGTTGAATGGTCTGATTTGTTTGCGTTGGGAGGACTGTTATAGTGGTTTGGGTTTTGGCCGCATCCGATGGTATTCTCTCCCCTTGATTTTCTCTCCCCACTGCCTCATCATACTCGCGTTTTAGCTGTATTTGATCATCATGCACCTGTTTGGGTGTAAGAGGTACAAGAGTGATGGTTTTACCATCTTTTACAATGGTATATCGATTTCTAACCCCATCATGAACCGCCTTCCTATCATATTGCCATGGTCTCCCAACAAGATGTGACTTGCTTGCACCGGTACCACATCGCACATATTTCCCAATCGATAATGGGACCACAACCTGCTTAGTCACTTTCACTTCACCACCACCATTCAGCCATCGCAATCTATATGGTTTCGCATGCTTAACGGTACTCAATTTCAGTTTACTAACAAGGGTTGTACTGCAAACATTAATACAGCTTTCGCTATCAATAATTAAACCACACACCTTGCTTTGTACGTAACAACGCGTCTGGAAGATATTCTCTTTTTGTTGATCACATTCATCTTCCTTGACCTGAACCTGAAGTGTAGACCTCATCACCAAGGGCGCCGCAACCGTTAATGCTAACTCATCCCCCTCACTATCCTTCAATAGTGGCATGCCTTCCCAATAAGATTTGTCACTTCCAGATTCCATATCACCATCATAGTCCTCTTCACCCACATCCGCGTTTTCACCAACAAACAAGTCAAAATCAGATCTGGTATTAGGTACGGCCTTACGGACCGTATTTCCTCTGCGATCAGCCCCAATATTCGGTTTCTTTATCCATTTCAAATCACCTGTCAGATCCATGCTCATCCTAGACAACAACTCGAGTTGCTGACATAAGGCTCGTAATTGGAACGCTACATCAGCGTTTTGTGTAGCTGATTGGTTGTTTTCAGCCATCCTTTGAATCTGCAAAATTTCGTTAGTAGCAAAAAAATATATCCTCACAACTCTCGTATATCACACAAAAAAAAAATCAAGGCTTTTCACTCTAATAAGCCCACCACGCCTTTTACCTCACAACTCTCGTGTATCACACAAACAAAATCGAGGCTTTTCACTCTAATAAGCTCACCACGCCTTTTACCTCACAACTTGCTTTCTTTTGGTTCTTTCGGAACTAAAATCAACAAATCAAAGTCAGTAGCATTCGCAGCGCACTCTAATTATGATTTTCAGACTCAAGAAGCATTAAAAATACTGAAAACAAAGCAAAACAAAACCACGATTGCGATTTCGCGAATAGCAATGCAAAGTCGTACGAATTGTGGACGATATGAAGACACGAAGTAAAACAGAAGCAAATACTAGCGAAAACAATTACTCGACTCCTAGATAGCTGAAAATAGAACAAAAACAGAGAATTGGACAAAACTAAACAGTAAGGATTGCTTCTTTTTTTTGACACCTGAGCAGAATGTGACCTCTTACGCAATTTCTACGTAGCAGAATTGAAACCCAGACCAAATAACCTCGAAATGACCTCAAATTCAATATTTAGTATTGGAATACTAAAACAACACTCAAGTTAGACGTCATTCTGGTACTTCTAGGTACTCAAACCCTTGTGTGATCAATTTGGGGCAGAAATGAACCTCCAATTGAAAACGCTAGTATATGATATCCAAATAAGCTCAAATGTAATATATCATGCGATATCAACCCCATAACACAGAATGTAAAGTTCCAATTGATTCTAAAGTGTTTTTATATGGGTTCACTAAGGTAGTGTTTCTGCGGCAGAAATGAATCTCGTCCAAATCTGATATATGATCCTATCTCATCCCCAATAGACGCACTATGAATTTTGAATTGATTCGGATGTGGTTTACTTAGGTTTCCCCAGAGTAGTTTTTTCTGCGGCAAGATTTCAATGATTCTTCAAATTTCAACTAATGCCTCTGATATGAACTTCACCAACAATTGTGATGAAACCCAATAAGAATGATGGTTTAGAATCCCAAGATCGTGTAGATAAGATTGGTTGAGCCTTGACCCGTCACCTAAAAAGATGAAAACCAAGACTACGAAAGATTGAAACGCCACACCTAGAAAACCTGAGAATCTCTCAACAATCAAGGTGATAAGTTTGGTTGTTTGAACGCCACAAGATTAACTTGATAAGTTCTAGTATTCTTTTAAGAACGAAGAGGAACACAAGACCTCACAAATATGATAATTTTTCTGAAAACATGATCTATTTAATCATTTCGAAATATCCCTTTTTATACTTGGAACAACCTTCCAAGAATAGGAAAAGTCATAACTAAAGCTTTAAAAGAGCTCAAACAGTAACATAAACAAGTCCCCACGTTTTTAGGTCTCTTGGACTTCTAGAGGCTATCATAAATAGGTAAATGACTAAATTCAATGTATTTAACATAACCATTTCAGACCAACTTCATTCCTCTAATTAATAACCTTGAAAGTCATCAAATTCATGCCCTTTGATGG
This sequence comes from Salix arbutifolia, assembly GCA_025169955.1. Lineage (NCBI taxonomy): Eukaryota > Viridiplantae > Streptophyta > Magnoliopsida > Malpighiales > Salicaceae > Salix > Salix arbutifolia. The sequence continues at coordinate 4,562,151 of CM045914.1, forward strand.
TCAGATCATGCTGAAACGTTTTTGCATAATTATTACCCTCTTCAATTGCTTCGATGATGTGGACTAAGCCTTGATTATCATTTGATATCATCTTGGTCTTTTTAGAATCAGCCCAAATCTCTTGGATTAGCCCATTTAGTGCTTCCTTGAAGCGTTTGGCTCTAAGTCTTGTAATTGGGTCACTTGGAAGTGACAAAGGGTCTTGTGCGAATTCAGATGCCTTCCCGAGTGTATGATCAATATGTCCAGCTCCTTGGTTTGCATTATTCTCCCCCTCTTGAGAAGCATTTGTCCTCAAATCATCACCTACATCAAATGGAGATAAATCAGAAACGTTAAAGCCTGCACTAACACCATACTCACCTGGTAAGTCAAGCTTGTAGGCATTATCATTAATGCGTTCCACTACTTGAAATCGTCCGTCACCCCTAGGTAAGAGTTTTGAATGTCGTTTTTTCGGAAAACGTTCCTTCCTTAAGTGCAACCAAACCGAATCGCCTGGTTCAAACACTACCTTCTTGCGTCCCTTGTTGGCTTGTTGGACATATTGTTTAGTCCGCCTTTCAATGTTCAGTCGTGCCTTTTCATGAATCATTTGGCTGATTGTTGTAGGTGGTGGCCACTTTTGGATTGCCTTAACCTTTTCCTCGTCCACGTCAATTCCTTTTGTACTAACAACAAAACCAAGAAATACAAGTTTATCCGTGCAAAAGGTGCACTTCTTGAGATTAGCAAACTTTTCTTTCCTTAGAATTTCCAAGACAGATTTCAAATGCAATACATGTTCTTTCAAGTTTTTGCTATAAATTAGGATATCATCAAAATACACGACAAATCTGCCAATAAATGCACGCAAAACATGGCTCATCAAACGCATAAATGTGCTTGGAGCATTAGTTAAACCGAAAGGCATCACTAACCACTCATACAAACTATATTTAGTCTTAAAAGCAGTTTTCCATTCATCACCTTCCTTCGTCCTAATCTGATGATATCCACTCTTAAGATCCACTTTTGTAAAGACACAAGAACCATGCAATTCATCCAGCATATCATCTAATCTAGGAATGGGATGACGATACTTTACCGTTATGTTGTTGATGGCTCGACAGTCAACACACATCCTCCATGTTCCGTCCTTCTTAGGAACTAATAGCACCGGAACTGCACAAGGACTCATGCTTTCACGCACATACCCCTTCTCTAATAATTCACCTACTTGCCTCTGAAGTTCCTTCGTATCCTCGGGATTACTCCTATAAGCAGGTCGGTTTGGAATTGATGCACCTGGTATGAAATCAATTTGATGTTCAATCCCTCTGATTGGAGGTAATCCATAAGGTACCTCTTCGGGAAGGACATCTTCAAACTCCTGCAAAAGAGAAACAATATCGCTCGGTAAAGCACCGACGAGATCGTTAGTACATAAAAGAGCCTCCTTGTACATAAGTACAATTAGGGGCTGGTGTGAAAATAATGCTCTCTTGATCTCACTTTTTTTTGCAATGTAATTGAATTTTTCCTCTCTTGCTCTCACTATGGCCGAAATCCCTTCTCTTTCTTTTTCTCTCTGATCAATGTTTTTCTCTCTTTCTTTTTTTTGAAAATCTTTTTTTTCAATTTCGGCTTTCATTTCTTTTTCTTTCTTTTGTTCACTTGATCTTTGTAACTTTAATTGGTCCTCCCTGACCTGTTCTGGATTCAATGGCAAAAGAATAATAGGTTGCTTTTTATGAGTGAAAGAATACCTATTTGTGAATCCATCATGCGTAACCCTCCGATCATACTGCCATGGTCTTCCCAATAGTAAATGGCATGCATGCATAGTAACCACATCACAAAGCACCTCATCCTCATATTTACCAATGGATAGTGCCACCAATACTTGCCGTGTCACCTTGATTTCACCACATTCATTCAGCCACTGAAGCCGATAAGGGTGAGGATGTTTCAAGGTAGTTAAGGCCAATTTCTCCACCAAATAAGTGCTGGCTACATTTGTGCAACTCCCTCCATCGATAATGACACTGCAAACTTTGTTTTTCACAAAGCACCGAGTATGAAACAAGTTCTCCCTTTGGTTACTTTCTTCCTCCTTAATCTGCATATTGAGAACTCGCCTTGATACCAATAAATCTCCAACCACAGCACTTTGCTCATCATCAGCATCCTCCAGAGGTGGCATGTCATTATCATCTTCCTCATTCTCCGACTTAAGCTCTCCTTGGGCGTTTATCACCATCACTCTTTTTTTTACACACTGGCTGGCTATGTGTCCCCGCCCCTGGCATTTAAAACACTTAATATCACGTGTTTTAGAACTTGAAGTTTCGGTGTTACCTAAAGCAGCAGCGGTCGTTGGTTTGGAATTCTTAAAGGATTCAAATTTTGGCTTATGTTGTAGCTGCTCATCCCTTTTCGGAGTTGTCTTCCATGGGCTGGTGTTAGCCATAGGTTGTGCCCTCCTAACCAATCCTTTTCGTTTGAGTTGTTCCTCCACCTTTATGGCTTGATGCACCATATCTGTCAACTCAACATAGTGTTGCATCTCAACTATATCCGTAATCTCACGATTTAAACCATGCAAGAACCTAGCCATGGTGGCTTCCCGGTCTTCTTCCACATTAGCCCGGATCATAGCTGTAACTAACGTAAAATTCGTAACCGTATAAGTGTACTGATCGGGATAATTATATTCGTACGTAAGTATATAGTATATAGGGTACGTACGTGACAATCTGTAACCAGGTAAAAATATGTACTAGAATATATGGTATGTACGTAATTGGCGTTTATGTACGTGATTGTTGGGATTTATTTAATGTACGTAAATATTTAGGAAAAATAATTTTAGATGAATTAATTAGTAAATCCTTTGTATATGTAATAAGTATAAATTATAGTATGTAAAATGATGATAGCCAAAAATAACAATAATAATAATAATAAAACAATATATATACCTAAATGAATTGCCTTGAAATCCATCACAATTTAAGCCTAATTTAACTTTGCATTTCACCATAACACATTGACACATGGCATAAGCATGAAATGTTAAAGATATTTAAGGAAAGCAAATATGTGGGAGAAGGAGGCATTTTGTTAGGCATCCCGTAAGTTTACAAAAAGAAAAAAAAAAGAGTGAAAGAGAAAGGAAAAAGGGAAGAAGAAGAAGGGAAAAGAAAGGAAAAAGCTAAAAAGATTTTAGGGAAATTTAATCTAAGGTAAGTAGGTTTCATTTTATTTTTGTTTGTTTATGCTTTCCATTTTTATGAGTTGTTTAATTAATTTCAAATGTGATTATGATGGTTTTGTAATGATTTTGACTCTTGATGTTGATGATGGATGGTTAAGCATGCATGATGAAAAGTGTGTTTGGTGTGAAAATTCTGAATTTCTTTTAGGGATGGAAAAACCCGAAATTGTGTGTGAATTATTTCTGGATCTTAGAGTGAGTTTTAGGAAAAATGCAAAGCATGAAAGTTGTGGATATATATGTCTACTACATCCCTGTGAAATTTCGTGATTTTTAGAAAACTATACATGGAGTTATGACTGATATGGCGTGGGTTGCTCAAATGGATACCTGCTGGAAAAATATTTTCTGTCCGAAATTGTGTGTGAATTATTTCGGGATCTTAGAGTGAGTTTTAGGAAAAATGCAAAGCATGAAAGTTGTGTATATATATGTCTACTACATAACTGTGAAATTTCGTGATTTTTAGAAAAATAGAAATGGAGTTATGACTGATATGGCGTGGGTTGCTCAAATGGATACCTGCTGGAAAAATATTTTCTGTCCGAAATTGTGTGTGAATAATTTCGGGATCTTGGAGTGATTTTTAGGAAACATACAAAACATGAAAGTTGTGTATATATATGTCTACTACATCCCTGTTAAATTTAGTGATTTTTAGAAAAATATACATGGAGTTATGACTGATATGGCGTGGGTTGCTCAAATAGATACCTGCTGGAAAAATATTTTCCATCCGAAATTGTGTGTGAGTTATTTCGAGATTTTAGAGTGATTGTTAGGAAAAATACAAAGAAGGAAAGTTGTTGATCTATATGTCTACTATTTATCCTTAAAATTTTGTAATTTTTAGATATATATGTAAGGAATTATGGCCAAATTGGTATGGGTTATGTAGGCATACTATTGCTGAAAAGAAAAGAAAAGAAAAAAATATTTGTAAAATTAAGTGGGCTTAGATTTAGATGAATGTGGGCATGAAATAAACCCATGGACTTAACCTAAAACATATGGGCTTGAAAGAAAAAAAAATATATATATATAAATAAATAAATAAATAATAATACATAAATAAATAAATTTATTCTCTTAATAATGGAAATAATTAGATCTTAATATTACTGGAATTAATGAACAATATTAATGAGCGGAGGTTGTGTTCCCGCTATGAGTACCATGATTGGTATGTGAACGATGGGTGAATCCCGAGTTTGAGTTGGACCGTGAGTATGGTTGAGAAATAAGAATTGGTACCCGAGTTTGTTTGAATGTGATTAAACATGTCATCACGTGCATCACGTGCATTGGGGGAAATTAATTTGAGAGAAATCATTGAGTCTTGAATTGACACGGTTTGATAACCGAATTGAGTGGAATGGGTAATAGCAAGAAATCCATAGTGCGAGCTCTATTTACTAACACCGTTAAGCGAGGGATAATTCCGCTAACTGTGTGCTACAACGAGGGATAATGCCGTTGCGAGCAGTAGGTGATATTGAGATCACTGAGAGAAAGTAATAGAGCAGTAGGTGATAACATGATCACCGAGTGATAGTACGCACGGACTTGCATATACCTAGGGTACCCGGATTAAAAAAAAAATAGATGAAAATGTGGGAAAACACAATAGCATTGCATATCATGTGCATCACCCTACTTACTGAGCTTTGGCTCATTCTGTTATTGTATTTGTGTGTTGTTCAGGCAAGGGTAAGGTTAAGCTGATCGAGGATGCTACCGGTTCTCGCTAAAAGAGGCTCATGTGTCACTGATAAAAATAGGAGTATCTTTTGTGGGGAAAAAAAAGGGGTACGAGCCAAATTTGTAAATTAAATATCTAGGCATTTTGAGTATTTTGTAATTTATAGAATTGTTCTAAGGATGTTGTAAATTATCCTGTATGTTTTCAACAATGTAGTTATCTATGTATTTTGTGGTTTATGATGGAGGAAATAGGGGACTTAGTCCCAACAGTGTGGCGAACCTGGTCACGCCAGTTAGGTAACTGGCAAGGGAGCTGGGGGCGTCACATTTAGTGGTATCAGAGCTTAGGTTTAGTAAGTTGGGTAGAGTCCTAAGTGTCACATGAGCCCGAGAACCAGTACACTCTTCGACGGTAAATAAATAAATAAATTTCTGATTTATTTCCTGTTTGGTTCAATAACTGTATATGATTGTTGTATATGTTTTGTGTTGTTATACAATTATACACCGTAAAATAATGACGATTATAAATATTCGCATTGTAGATGCCGTATATACGACGCGTACCCCAGGTTGCTAGGACCCGTAGGCAGAGGGTCACTCTAGCTGCTTATTGGGTGGAACTAAATAACCTTGCTATGACACCGGATCAGGACATAGTTACTCACGTGATTAGAGTACATGATTTGATTCAGCAGATAGTACTTGCTGATGCCAGTTTTACCCAGTACCGCAACCATGATTATATGCGGATGACTTTACGCAGGACTCTCCTACCCAGGGATCAGCAGTTGTTGGATGAGGTATGGGAGGGTCAAATCAACCAAAATTGTTATCGGAACCTAATCCGAGCCTTCTTACCATTCCAGATTAGACGGACCCTCAATAGGATGATGTACAATTGGGGTCTACCTGTGGAGATTGCTCGTGAGATCGGACGTATTGCATCAGTTGATGCTATCAATTGGTGGAGGGTAGAGGGCGCCTTTCCACGACGCGTCCGATGCATATTCTGATCTATGAGCCGCACTACTAAGAAATAGTACGATGTAGTAGCCTCCGTACCCTTTTGATATGAATAGGAATACCCTTTTGGTTATAATTATGGTACGAAAACCCTTAGGAGTTGATGTGCTTATAAAAGCCGATTTTGTATGAAATGTTTCATATATATATATATATATGAAAAATATATAAATTTTCGTGTATATATATCTGAATGACTTTTGTTATATATTGCATATGATATGAAAGGTTATCGATATCATAACTAACCTAGATATAACATGACATGTATAAAGCTAAAACATGCCGCCAAGAAGGAACCCGGTGCGAGAAGGAGGAGAAGGAATCTCCAATGATAACAACGTAAACCAACAAGATGCGTTGAATCGTATGATGGATATACTGCAGCAGCAACAACAGGCAATACAACAACAACAACAAAATCATACGGAACAGATGGAACAACTTCTGGCTATGCGCCAACAACCTCCACCTCCGTCGCCTCAGCATAGGAATGACGCCGTGGAGAGATTCCACAAAATGAATCCTCAAGAATTCTCTGGAGGTGATAACCCGATGAAAGCGGAAGAGTGGATTAAATCTTTGGAGGCAATATTTGAGTATCTACACTTCAATGATAACGAAAGAGTGTCGTGTGCTATCTTCATGCTAACCACGGATGCCCGCACCTGGTGGGAAAGTGCACGAGTAACAGTTGATGTACCCACTTTAACCTGGGTGAAGTTTAAGGAAATGTTTTACAACAAGTATTTCACTGCTGATGTAAAGGCTAGGAAGATTCAGGACTTTCTAGAATTGAAGCAAAATGGAATGTCGGTAGGAGAATATGTACGAAGATTTGAACAAGGGTGTCGATTTGTTCCATTCATTGCCGAGGATGAAAACTTGAAAAAGAATCGGTTTTTAACAGGACTGAACCCGAGAGTCCGGAGTATGGTACGGATGTCTGCTGCTAATACTTTTCCGGAAATGGTAGACAAAGCACTGCTAGCAGACGAGGATCAGAAAGAGATTTCAAAGGAGATACAACAGAAAAGACAAATATTTAAATCTGGAACTTCTTCCTCTGGGCCATTAAGACGAGCCTTGCCAAGAAACTTCAACCGAAGCAGTGGTCCAGGAAGTGCACGAGCTGTCAGACCAACACCATATACCCCAAGGTTACTACCAGGTAGTCAACCAAGACCAATGTTGGGTAACCAACCTCGGTGCAATAAATGTGGGAGGTTTCACACTGGGGAGTGTCCCCCGGATTTGAGGACTTGCTATATCTGTCACAAGCAAGGGCACATAGCCTCAAACTGTCCCCAAGTACAGAAACGAGGACCGGGAAGAGTACTTGCCCGGGTGTATACGATGACTCAAGAGGAGGCTGACCGGAAGGACTCGACAGTGATCTGTGGTAATGTCTCACTCCTTGGCTTGGTTACTTATGTTTTGATTGATTCTGGTGCTACTCATTCATTCATATCAAAAACATTGGTAGAAAGCCTAGGTATTAAACCCGAAACATTGGCAGTAGGATATTTGATAGTAGTCCCTTCTGGAGAGTATATGGAGTCGACAAGCCTAGTAAAACAATGTCCAATACAGATTGAGGATAGGAGTTTGGAGGCAGATTTGATAGTACTGGACCTTCAAGATTTTGACTTGATTCTAGGAATGGATTGGTTATCGAAGTACGGTGCCCATATCGATTGTCGGGGTAAGAGAGTAGTTTTTAATCTACTTGGAGGTGAGCAGTTAGAATTTAAGGCTGATATGAAGTTTCAACCAATACCGATCATCTCAGCTGTAAAAGCTCGAAAGATGCTAGGAAAAGGGTGTACAGGGTACCTAGCACATGTGCTGGATAGTCAGGTAGAGCAAGAGTCGAAGCCGGAAGATATAGAGGTTGTACAGGAGTATTTAGATGTGTTTCCAGAAAGTTTGACTACGTTGCCACCGGAGAGAGAGGTGGAATTTGAGATTGAATTAGAGCCGGGCACGACTCCAATTTCTAAGACTCCCTACAGGATGGCCCCAGTGGAGTTGAAGGAGTTAAAGGTGCAACTACAAGATTTACTGGATAAGGGATTCATACGCCCTAGTTCCTCGCCATGGGGAGCTCCAGTACTGTTTGTGAAGAAGAAGGATGATAGTTTGCGGTTATGCATTGACTATCGAGAGTTGAATCGGGTGACAATTAAAAATAGGTATCCGTTGCCCCGAATTGATGACTTATTCGACCAATTGCAAGGTGCGATGGTGTTCTCCAAGATAGATCTGCAATCAGGATATCACCAGCTGAGAGTAAGATCGGAGGATGTGAAGAAGACAGCTTTCAGGACGAGATACGGCCACTACGAATTCCTGGTAATGCCGTTTGGATTGACTAATGCTCCAGCCGCCTTTATGGACTTGATGAATCGAGTCTTTAAAGGATTCTTGGATAAATTTATCATTGTATTCATCGATGATATTCTGGTTTATTCTCGAAGCCATGAGGAGCATAGGGAACATTTAAGAGCTACCTTACAGCTACTAAGGGAGCAGCAATTATACGCCAAATTCAAGAAATGCGAATTTTGGCTAAAGCAAGTTGCTTTTCTTGGACATGTGGTGACAAAAGAGGGTATAGCAGTAGATCCGAGAAAAGTAGAGGCTATCCAAAACTGGCCTACCCTAAAGAACGTGACAGAGGTACGAAGTTTCTTAGGGCTAGCTGGTTACTACCGAAGATTTGTGGAGGGCTTCTCCAAGATAGCCAGGCCTCTTACTAACTTGATGAAAAAGAATGCCAAGTTTCAGTGGACGGATGCTTGTGAGAAGAGTTTTCAAGAATTAAAGCAAAGACTAGTCACCGCCCCAGTGCTAACCATTCCGTCTGAAAGTGGAAACTTCGTGGTATATAGCGATGCTTCTAAAAATGGGCTAGGAGCGGTGTTAATGCAGAATGGAAGAGTAATAGCCTATGCATCGCGGCAGCTGAAAGAATACGAACGGAATTATCCAACACATGATCTGGAATTAGCGGCGGTAGTATTTGCCTTAAAAATATGGAGACATTACTTATACGGAGAAAGGTGTGAGATATATACGGATCACAAAAGCTTACGATATATCTTCACACAAAAGGAGCTGAATATGAGGCAAAGAAGGTGGTTAGAGCTAGTAAAGGACTATGACTGTATAATCAACTACCACCCTGGAAAAGCCAACGTTGTTGCCGATGCTTTAAGTAGAAAATCGATGGCACTGATGCGATTAATTCAACAGCCGATAGCAAGGGACCTTCAAAGGCTGGAACTGGAAGTGATTCCTATGGGCCACAAGAATATTATATCAACTTTGATAGTCCAGCCGACTCTGCAGGAGAGAATCAAGATGGAGCAACAAAAGGATGTAAAGCTGACTGAAATAAAACAGAGTATAGAGGCTGGGAAAGAGTCTAATTTTACGATGGATGAAAAAGGCGTAATCAAATTTAAGGGAAGGTTGTGTGTTCCCTCGGTAAAGGACTTGAAGGAAGAGATATTAAGGGAAGCACATGCAACTCCATACTCAATACACCCAGGAAGCACAAAAATGTATCGGGATTTACGAAAATGTTATTGGTGGCCTGGAATGAAGAAAGACGTGGCAAATCATGTAGCAAGATGTCAGATTTGTCAACAAGTGAAAGCGGAGCACCAAAGACCTTCGGGAACGTTAAAACCACTAGCAATTCCAGAATGGAAATGGGAGCATGTAACTATGGATTTTGTCATGGGATTGCCAAGGTCGGAGAAGGGATCTGATGCTATTTGGGTGATTGTGGATAGGTTAACCAAGTCAGCCCATTTTCTTCCAGTTAAGACCACCTATAATCTGAACCAGCTTGCCCAGTTGTACATTGATGAGATTATAAGATTACATGGGATTCCAATCTCAATTGTATCTGATCGAGATCCAAGGTTCACTTCTGTATTTTGGAAGAGTCTGCATAAAGCCTTGGGCACGAAGCTAAACTTCAGCACAGCTTATCATCCGCAAACTGACGGGCAATCCGAAAGAGTAATTCAGATTTTAGAAGACATGTTGCGAGCATGTGTTCTAGATTGGTCCGGAAAATGGGAGAAATATGTACGCTTAGCTGAATTTGCGTATAACAATAGCTACCAAGCTTCAATCGGAATGGCTCCGTATGAAGCTTTGTATGGACGTCGATGTAGATCTCCCGTCCATTGGGATGAAGTAGGAGAAAGAAAGTTGCTGGGACCAGAGTTGGTGCAACAAACAGCTGAAGCAGTGGATAAAATCCGTCAACGATTAAAAACGGCTCAAAGCAGACAGAAAAGCTACGCCGACAGGAGACGAAGGGATCTAGAATTTGAAATCGATGACTATGTGTTCCTAAGGGTTTCACCGATGAAAGGTGTGCTGCGATTCGGAAAGAAAGGAAAGCTGAGTCCCCGATACATTGGGCCATTCGAGATACTGGATCGAGTAGGCGATAGGGCATATCGCCTGTTGCTACCATCATCCTTAGCGGGTGTGCATAATGTGTTTCATGTATCTATGCTAAGGAAGTGCATTGGAGAGCCTAGCCAAATTGTGGAAACAGACATACCAAACCTTACTCCTGACTTGACATATGAAGAGAGACCAGTCCAGATTTTGGATAGTCAAGTCAAACAGTTAAAGCACAAGGAAATTAGGCTAGTTAAAGTTATGTGGGAGAATCACGATCGCGAAGAAATGACTTGGGAGCTGGAGGATGAGATGAGAGAAAAATACCCGATATTATTCGAATAGGTCAATTTCGAGGACGAAATTTTTTTTAAGGAGGGGAGAAATGTAACTAACGTAAAATTCGTAACCGTATAAGTGTACTGATCGGGATAATTATATTCGTACGTAAGTATATAGTATATAGGGTACGTACGTGACAATCTGTAACCAGGTAAAAATATGTACTAGAATATATGGTATGTACGTAATTGGCGTTTATGTACGTGATTGTTGGGATTTATTTAATGTACGTAAATATTTAGGAAAAATAATTTTAGATGAATTAATTAGTAAATCCTTTGTATATGTAATAAATATAAATTATAGTATGTAAAATGATGATAGCCAAAAATAACAATAATAATAATAATAAAACAATATATATACCTAAATGAATTGCCTTGAAATCCATCACAATTTAAGCCTAATTTAACTTTGCATTTCACCATAACACATTGACACATGGCATAAGCATGAAATGTTAAAGATATTTAAGGAAAGCAAATATGTGGGAGAAGGAGGCATTTTGTTAGGCATCCCGTAAGTTTACAAAAAGAAAAAAAAAAGAGTGAAAGAGAAAGGAAAAAGGGAAGAAGAAGAGGGAAAAGAAAGGAAAAAGCTAAAAAGATTTTAGGGAAATTTAATCTAAGGTAAGTAGGTTTCATTTTATTTTTGTTTGTTTATGCTTTCCATTTTTATGAGTTGTTTAATTAATTTCAAATGTGATTATGATGGTTTTGTAATGATTTTGACTCTTGATGTTGATGATGGATGGTTAAGCATGCATGATGAAAAGTGTGTTTGGTGTGAAAATTCTGAATTTCTTTTAGGGATGGAAAAACCCGAAATTGTGTGTGAATTATTTCTGGATCTTAGAGTGAGTTTTAGGAAAAATGCAAAGCATGAAAGTTGTGGATATATATGTCTACTACATCCCTGTGAAATTTCGTGATTTTTAGAAAACTATACATGGAGTTATGACTGATATGGCGTGGGTTGCTCAAATGGATACCTGCTGGAAAAATATTTTCTGTCCGAAATTGTGTGTGAATTATTTAGGGATCTTAGAGTGAGTTTTAGGAAAAATGCAAAGCATGAAAGTTGTGTATATATATGTCTACTACATAACTGTGAAATTTCGTGATTTTTAGAAAAATAGAAATGGAGTTATGACTGATATGGCGTGGGTTGCTCAAATGGATACCTGCTGGAAAAATATTTTCTGTCCGAAATTGTGTGTGAATAATTTCGGGATCTTGGAGTGATTTTTAGGAAACATACAAAACATGAAAGTTGTGTATATATATGTCTACTACATCCCTGTTAAATTTAGTGATTTTTAGAAAAATATACATGGAGTTATGACTGATATGGCGTGGGTTGCTCAAATAGATACCTGCTGGAAAAATATTTTCCATCCGAAATTGTGTGTGAGTTATTTCGAGATTTTAGAGTGATTGTTAGGAAAAATACAAATAAGGAAAGTTGTTGATCTATATGTCTACTATTTATCCTTAAAATTTTGTAATTTTTAGATATATATGTAAGGAATTATGGCCAAATTGGTATGGGTTATGTAGGCATACTATTGCTGAAAAGAAAAGAAAAGAAAAAAATATTTGTAAAATTAAGTGGGCTTAGATTTAGATGAATGTGGGCATGAAATAAACCCATGGACTTAACCTAAAACATATGGGCTTGAAAGAAAAAAAAAATATATATATATAAATAAATAAATAAATAATAATACATAAATAAATAAATTTATTCTCTTAATAATGGAAATAATTAGATCTTAATATTACTGGAATTAATGAACAATATTAATGAGCGGAGGTTGTGTTCCCGCTATGAGTACCATGATTGGTATGTGAACGATGGGTGAATCCCGAGTTTGAGTTGGACCGTGAGTATGGTTGAGAAATAAGAATTGGTACCCGAGTTTGTTTGAATGTGATTAAACATGTCATCACGTGCATCACGTGCATTGGGGGAAATTAATTTGAGAGAAATCATTGAGTCTTGAATTGACACGGTTTGATAACCGAATTGAGTGGAATGGGTAATAGCAAGAAATCCATAGTGCGAGCTCTATTTACTAACACCGTTAAGCGAGGGATAATTCCGCTAACTGTGTGCTACAACGAGGGATAATGCCGTTGCGAGCAGTAGGTGATATTGAGATCACTGAGAGAAAGTAATAGAGCAGTAGGTGATAACATGATCACCGAGTGATAGTACGCACGGACTTGCATATACCTAGGGTACCCGGATTAAAAAAAAAATAGATGAAAATGTGGGAAAACACAATAGCATTGCATATCATGTGCATCACCCTACTTACTGAGCTTTGGCTCATTCTGTTATTGTATTTGTGTGTTGTTCAGGCAAGGCTAAGGTTAAGCTGATCGAGGATGCTACCGGTTCTCGCTAAAAGAGGCTCATGTGTCACTGATAAAAATAGGAGTATCTTTTGTGGAAAAAAAAGGGGTACGAGCCAAATTTGTAAATTAAATATCTAGGCATTTTGAGTATTTTGTAATTTATAGAATTGTTCTAAGGATGTTGTAAATTATCCTGTATGTTTTCAACAATGTAGTTATCTATGTATTTTGTGGTTTATGATGGAGGAAATAGGGGACTTAGTCCCAACAGTGTGGCGAACCTGGTCACGCCAGTTAGGTAACTGGCAAGGGAGCTGGGGGCGTCACATTTAGTGGTATCAGAGCTTAGGTTTAGTAAGTTGGGTAGAGTCCTAAGTGTCACATGAGCCCGAGAACCAGTACACTCTTCGACGGTAAATAAATAAATAAATTTCTGATTTATTTCCTGTTTGGTTCAATAACTGTATATGATTGTTGTATATGTTTTGTGTTGTTATACAATTATACACCGTAAAATAATGACGATTATAAATATTCGCATTGTAGATGCCGTATATACGACGCGTACCCCAGGTTGCTAGGACCCGTAGGCAGAGGGTCACTCTAGCTGCTTATTGGGTGGAACTAAATAACCTTGCTATGACACCGGATCAGGACATAGTTACTCACGTGATTAGAGTACATGATTTGATTCAGCAGATAGTACTTGCTGATGCCAGTTTTACCCAGTACCGCAACCATGATTATATGCGGATGACTTTACGCAGGACTCTCCTACCCAGGGATCAGCAGTTGTTGGATGAGGTATGGGAGGGTCAAATCAACCAAAATTGTTATCGGAACCTAATCCGAGCCTTCTTACCATTCCAGATTAGACGGACCCTCAATAGGATGATGTACAATTGGGGTCTACCTGTGGAGATTGCTCGTGAGATCGGACGTATTGCATCAGTTGATGCTATCAATTGGTGGAGGGTAGAGGGCGCCTTTCCACGACGCGTCCGATGCATATTCTGATCTATGAGCCGCACTACTAAGAAATAGTACGATGTAGTAGCCTCCGTACCCTTTTGATATGAATAGGAATACCCTTTTGGTTATAATTATGGTACGAAAACCCTTAGGAGTTGATGTGCTTATAAAAGCCGATTTTGTATGAAATGTTTCATATATATATATATATATGAAAAATATATAAATTTTCGTGTATATATATCTGAATGACTTTTGTTATATATTGCATATGATATGAAAGGTTATCGATATCATAACTAACCTAGATATAACATGACATGTATAAAGCTAAAACATGCCGCCAAGAAGGAACCCGGTGCGAGAAGGAGGAGAAGGAATCTCCAATGATAACAACGTAAACCAACAAGATGCGTTGAATCGTATGATGGATATACTGCAGCAGCAACAACAGGCAATACAACAACAACAACAAAATCATACGGAACAGATGGAACAACTTCTGGCTATGCGCCAACAACCTCCACCTCCGTCGCCTCAGCATAGGAATGACGCCGTGGAGAGATTCCACAAAATGAATCCTCAAGAATTCTCTGGAGGTGATAACCCGATGAAAGCGGAAGAGTGGATTAAATCTTTGGAGGCAATATTTGAGTATCTACACTTCAATGATAACGAAAGAGTGTCGTGTGCTATCTTCATGCTAACCACGGATGCCCGCACCTGGTGGGAAAGTGCACGAGTAACAGTTGATGTACCCACTTTAACCTGGGTGAAGTTTAAGGAAATGTTTTACAACAAGTATTTCACTGCTGATGTAAAGGCTAGGAAGATTCAGGACTTTCTAGAATTGAAGCAAAATGGAATGTCGGTAGGAGAATATGTACGAAGATTTGAACAAGGGTGTCGATTTGTTCCATTCATTGCCGAGGATGAAAACTTGAAAAAGAATCGGTTTTTAACAGGACTGAACCCGAGAGTCCGGAGTATGGTACGGATGTCTGCTGCTAATACTTTTCCGGAAATGGTAGACAAAGCACTGCTAGCAGACGAGGATCAGAAAGAGATTTCAAAGGAGATACAACAGAAAAGACAAATATTTAAATCTGGAACTTCTTCCTCTGGGCCATTAAGACGAGCCTTGCCAAGAAACTTCAACCGAAGCAGTGGTCCAGGAAGTGCACGAGCTGTCAGACCAACACCATATACCCCAAGGTTACTACCAGGTAGTCAACCAAGACCAATGTTGGGTAACCAACCTCGGTGCAATAAATGTGGGAGGTTTCACACTGGGGAGTGTCCCCCGGATTTGAGGACTTGCTATATCTGTCACAAGCAAGGGCACATAGCCTCAAACTGTCCCCAAGTACAGAAACGAGGACCGGGAAGAGTACTTGCCCGGGTGTATACGATGACTCAAGAGGAGGCTGACCGGAAGGACTCGACAGTGATCTGTGGTAATGTCTCACTCCTTGGCTTGGTTACTTATGTTTTGATTGATTCTGGTGCTACTCATTCATTCATATCAAAAACATTGGTAGAAAGCCTAGGTATTAAACCCGAAACATTGGCAGTAGGATATTTGATAGTAGTCCCTTCTGGAGAGTATATGGAGTCGACAAGCCTAGTAAAACAATGTCCAATACAGATTGAGGATAGGAGTTTGGAGGCAGATTTGATAGTACTGGACCTTCAAGATTTTGACTTGATTCTAGGAATGGATTGGTTATCGAAGTACGGTGCCCATATCGATTGTCGGGGTAAGAGAGTAGTTTTTAATCTACTTGGAGGTGAGCAGTTAGAATTTAAGGCTGATATGAAGTTTCAACCAATACCGATCATCTCAGCTGTAAAAGCTCGAAAGATGCTAGGAAAAGGGTGTACAGGGTACCTAGCACATGTGCTGGATAGTCAGGTAGAGCAAGAGTCGAAGCCGGAAGATATAGAGGTTGTACAGGAGTATTTAGATGTGTTTCCAGAAAGTTTGACTACGTTGCCACCGGAGAGAGAGGTGGAATTTGAGATTGAATTAGAGCCGGGCACGACTCCAATTTCTAAGACTCCCTACAGGATGGCCCCAGTGGAGTTGAAGGAGTTAAAGGTGCAACTACAAGATTTACTGGATAAGGGATTCATACGCCCTAGTTCCTCGCCATGGGGAGCTCCAGTACTGTTTGTGAAGAAGAAGGATGATAGTTTGCGGTTATGCATTGACTATCGAGAGTTGAATCGGGTGACAATTAAAAATAGGTATCCGTTGCCCCGAATTGATGACTTATTCGACCAATTGCAAGGTGCGATGGTGTTCTCCAAGATAGATCTGCAATCAGGATATCACCAGCTGAGAGTAAGATCGGAGGATGTGAAGAAGACAGCTTTCAGGACGAGATACGGCCACTACGAATTCCTGGTAATGCCGTTTGGATTGACTAATGCTCCAGCCGCCTTTATGGACTTGATGAATCGAGTCTTTAAAGGATTCTTGGATAAATTTATCATTGTATTCATCGATGATATTCTGGTTTATTCTCGAAGCCATGAGGAGCATAGGGAACATTTAAGAGCTACCTTACAGCTACTAAGGGAGCAGCAATTATACGCCAAATTCAAGAAATGCGAATTTTGGCTAAAGCAAGTTGCTTTTCTTGGACATGTGGTGACAAAAGAGGGTATAGCAGTAGATCCGAGAAAAGTAGAGGCTATCCAAAACTGGCCTACCCTAAAGAACGTGACAGAGGTACGAAGTTTCTTAGGGCTAGCTGGTTACTACCGAAGATTTGTGGAGGGCTTCTCCAAGATAGCCAGGCCTCTTACTAACTTGATGAAAAAGAATGCCAAGTTTCAGTGGACGGATGCTTGTGAGAAGAGTTTTCAAGAATTAAAGCAAAGACTAGTCACCGCCCCAGTGCTAACCATTCCGTCTGAAAGTGGAAACTTCGTGGTATATAGCGATGCTTCTAAAAATGGGCTAGGAGCGGTGTTAATGCAGAATGGAAGAGTAATAGCCTATGCATCGCGGCAGCTGAAAGAATACGAACGGAATTATCCAACACATGATCTGGAATTAGCGGCGGTAGTATTTGCCTTAAAAATATGGAGACATTACTTATACGGAGAAAGGTGTGAGATATATACGGATCACAAAAGCTTACGATATATCTTCACACAAAAGGAGCTGAATATGAGGCAAAGAAGGTGGTTAGAGCTAGTAAAGGACTATGACTGTATAATCAACTACCACCCTGGAAAAGCCAACGTTGTTGCCGATGCTTTAAGTAGAAAATCGATGGCACTGATGCGATTAATTCAACAGCCGATAGCAAGGGACCTTCAAAGGCTGGAACTAGAAGTGATTCCTATGGGCCACAAGAATATTATATCAACTTTGATAGTCCAGCCGACTCTGCAGGAGAGAATCAAGATGGAGCAACAAAAGGATGTAAAGCTGACTGAAATAAAACAGAGTATAGAGGCTGGGAAAGAGTCTAATTTTACGATGGATGAAAAAGGCGTAATCAAATTTAAGGGAAGGTTGTGTGTTCCCTCGGTAAAGGACTTGAAGGAAGAGATATTAAGGGAAGCACATGCAACTCCATACTCAATACACCCAGGAAGCACAAAAATGTATCGGGATTTACGAAAATGTTATTGGTGGCCTGGAATGAAGAAAGACGTGGCAAATCATGTAGCAAGATGTCAGATTTGTCAACAAGTGAAAGCGGAGCACCAAAGACCTTCGGGAACGTTAAAACCACTAGCAATTCCAGAATGGAAATGGGAGCATGTAACTATGGATTTTGTCATGGGATTGCCAAGGTCGGAGAAGGGATCTGATGCTATTTGGGTGATTGTGGATAGGTTAACCAAGTCAGCCCATTTTCTTCCAGTTAAGACCACCTATAATCTGAACCAGCTTGCCCAGTTGTACATTGATGAGATTATAAGATTACATGGGATTCCAATCTCAATTGTATCTGATCGAGATCCAAGGTTCACTTCTGTATTTTGGAAGAGTCTGCATAAAGCCTTGGGCACGAAGCTAAACTTCAGCACAGCTTATCATCCGCAAACTGACGGGCAATCCGAAAGAGTAATTCAGATTTTAGAAGACATGTTGCGAGCATGTGTTCTAGATTGGTCCGGAAAATGGGAGAAATATGTACGCTTAGCTGAATTTGCGTATAACAATAGCTACCAAGCTTCAATCGGAATGGCTCCGTATGAAGCTTTGTATGGACGTCGATGTAGATCTCCCGTCCATTGGGATGAAGTAGGAGAAAGAAAGTTGCTGGGACCAGAGTTGGTGCAACAAACAGCTGAAGCAGTGGATAAAATCCGTCAACGATTAAAAACGGCTCAAAGCAGACAGAAAAGCTACGCCGACAGGAGACGAAGGGATCTAGAATTTGAAATCGATGACTATGTGTTCCTAAGGGTTTCACCGATGAAAGGTGTGCTGCGATTCGGAAAGAAAGGAAAGCTGAGTCCCCGATACATTGGGCCATTCGAGATACTGGATCGAGTAGGCGATAGGGCATATCGCCTGTTGCTACCATCATCCTTAGCGGGTGTGCATAATGTGTTTCATGTATCTATGCTAAGGAAGTGCATTGGAGAGCCTAGCCAAATTGTGGAAACAGACATACCAAACCTTACTCCTGACTTGACATATGAAGAGAGACCAGTCCAGATTTTGGATAGTCAAGTCAAACAGTTAAAGCACAAGGAAATTAGGCTAGTTAAAGTTATGTGGGAGAATCACGATCGCGAAGAAATGACTTGGGAGCTGGAGGATGAGATGAGAGAAAAATACCCGATATTATTCGAATAGGTCAATTTCGAGGACGAAATTTTTTTTAAGGAGGGGAGAAATGTAACTAACGTAAAATTCGTAACCGTATAAGTGTACTGATCGGGATAATTATATTCGTACGTAAGTATATAGTATATAGGGTACGTACGTGACAATCTGTAACCAGGTAAAAATATGTACTAGAATATATGGTATGTACGTAATTGGCGTTTATGTACGTGATTGTTGGGATTTATTTAATGTACGTAAATATTTAGGAAAAATAATTTTAGATGAATTAATTAGTAAATCCTTTGTATATGTAATAAGTATAAATTATAGTATGTAAAATGATGATAGCCAAAAATAACAATAATAATAATAATAAAACAATATATATACCTAAATGAATTGCCTTGAAATCCATCACAATTTAAGCCTAATTTAACTTTGCATTTCACCATAACACATTGACACATGGCATAAGCATGAAATGTTAAAGATATTTAAGGAAAGCAAATATGTGGGAGAAGGAGGCATTTTGTTAGGCATCCCGTAAGTTTACAAAAAGAAAAAAAAAAGAGTGAAAGAGAAAGGAAAAAGGGAAGAAGAAGAGGGGAAAAGAAAGGAAAAAGCTAAAAAGATTTTAGGGAAATTTAATCTAAGGTAAGTAGGTTTCATTTTATTTTTGTTTGTTTATGCTTTCCATTTTTATGAGTTGTTTAATTAATTTCAAATGTGATTATGATGGTTTTGTAATGATTTTGACTCTTGATGTTGATGATGGATGGTTAAGCATGCATGATGAAAAGTGTGTTTGGTGTGAAAATTCTGAATTTCTTTTAGGGATGGAAAAACCCGAAATTGTGTGTGAATTATTTCTGGATCTTAGAGTGAGTTTTAGGAAAAATGCAAAGCATGAAAGTTGTGGATATATATGTCTACTACATCCCTGTGAAATTTCGTGATTTTTAGAAAACTATACATGGAGTTATGACTGATATGGCGTGGGTTGCTCAAATGGATACCTGCTGGAAAAATATTTTCTGTCCGAAATTGTGTGTGAATTATTTAGGGATCTTAGAGTGAGTTTTAGGAAAAATGCAAAGCATGAAAGTTGTGTATATATATGTCTACTACATAACTGTGAAATTTCGTGATTTTTAGAAAAATAGAAATGGAGTTATGACTGATATGGCGTGGGTTGCTCAAATGGATACCTGCTGGAAAAATATTTTCTGTCCGAAATTGTGTGTGAATAATTTCGGGATCTTGGAGTGATTTTTAGGAAACATACAAAACATGAAAGTTGTGTATATATATGTCTACTACATCCCTGTTAAATTTAGTGATTTTTAGAAAAATATACATGGAGTTATGACTGATATGGCGTGGGTTGCTCAAATAGATACCTGCTGGAAAAATATTTTCCATCCGAAATTGTGTGTGAGTTATTTCGAGATTTTAGAGTGATTGTTAGGAAAAATACAAAGAAGGAAAGTTGTTGATCTATATGTCTACTATTTATCCTTAAAATTTTGTAATTTTTAGATATATATGTAAGGAATTATGGCCAAATTGGTATGGGTTATGTAGGCATACTATTGCTGAAAAGAAAAGAAAAGAAAAAAATATTTGTAAAATTAAGTGGGCTTAGATTTAGATGAATGTGGGCATGAAATAAACCCATGGACTTAACCTAAAACATATGGGCTTGAAAGAAAAAAAAAAATATATATATATAAATAAATAAATAAATAATAATACATAAATAAATAAATTTATTCTCTTAATAATGGAAATAATTAGATCTTAATATTACTGGAATTAATGAACAATATTAATGAGCGGAGGTTGTGTTCCCGCTATGAGTACCATGATTGGTATGTGAACGATGGGTGAATCCCGAGTTTGAGTTGGACCGTGAGTATGGTTGAGAAATAAGAATTGGTACCCGAGTTTGTTTGAATGTGATTAAACATGTTATCACGTGCATCACGTGCATTGGGGGAAATTAATTTGAGAGAAATCATTGAGTCTTGAATTGACACGGTTTGATAACCGAATTGAGTGGAATGGGTAATAGCAAGAAATCCATAGTGCGAGCTCTATTTACTAACACCGTTAAGCGAGGGATAATTCCGCTAACTGTGTGCTACAACGAGGGATAATGCCGTTGCGAGCAGTAGGTGATATTGAGATCACTGAGAGAAAGTAATAGAGCAGTAGGTGATAACATGATCACCGAGTGATAGTACGCACGGACTTGCATATACCTAGGGTACCCGGATTAAAAAAAAAATAGATGAAAATGTGGGAAAACACAATAGCATTGCATATCATGTGCATCACCCTACTTACTGAGCTTTGGCTCATTCTGTTATTGTATTTGTGTGTTGTTCAGGCAAGGCTAAGGTTAAGCTGATCGAGGATGCTACCGGTTCTCGCTAAAAGAGGCTCATGTGTCACTGATAAAAATAGGAGTATCTTTTGTGGAAAAAAAAGGGGTACGAGCCAAATTTGTAAATTAAATATCTAGGCATTTTGAGTATTTTGTAATTTATAGAATTGTTCTAAGGATGTTGTAAATTATCCTGTATGTTTTCAACAATGTAGTTATCTATGTATTTTGTGGTTTATGATGGAGGAAATAGGGGACTTAGTCCCAACAGTGTGGCGAACCTGGTCACGCCAGTTAGGTAACTGGCAAGGGAGCTGGGGGCGTCACAATAGCTACCTCCATCTCCTTGCAATATTCTTCCACACTCTTGGAACCTTGATTTAGCCTCTGCAACTTTTGATACAATCCCCTATAATAGTGGCTGGGTACAAAACGCTTTCTCATAAGCATTTTCATCTCCTCCCAAGTGTCCACGGGTGGTTCTCTATTCCTTCTCCTATTAATTAGTAATTGATCCCACCAAACAATGGCGTAATCAGTGAATTCAATTGCAGCCAACTTAACCTTCTTTATCTCCGAGTAGTTGTGACAATCAAACACCATCTCCATTTTAGTTTCCCACTCCAAATAAACTTCAGGATCACTTTTACCTTGAAAAGATGGGATTTTAATCTTTATGTTTCCCAAATCATTATCCCTCCTAGGCCTACCCATCCTAGCTTCTCGATTCTCATTCCCACGCTGAAACCTGCCTCGGTTCACATATGGCTCATCAAAGTCCTCGGACTCTGCCTCTTCCTCAACATTACGCCACGGAGCACGCCCACCTTGCTGCCTATTGGGGATGTGTTGTTGATGTCCCCTAGGAGCTTCTGCTTCTACCCTGTCCAACCTATCATGAATAGGTTCTAATTCAGCCCTCAACATACGCCTCATCTCCCCTAACAAGGCTTGCATTTGGAGGTTAGGAACTCCAGTTTGTTGAACTTCTTCGGTTGTATCTTCTTGATTATTGGACATATTTAAAATCTGCAAAACAAGGTTAGAATCCTCACAAGCACTCCCTCACGTGTTTCACTCAAGAATTGATACACTTGCGCTCGTGTTTTCACACTAAATGGCTTTTACCCTCTTATGGTCTCACACACTCTTGCCTTTTTCCACTCTTTTGTGTCTTCTTTAGTTCTTAATCGAACTTTCAAAAACTAAATCAAAATAATCCCACAGCAATTCAAAAAAATGAGAAATCAACCAAAACTAACCAAAAGGCCAAGAACTTCAATAAGGTGAGATACAAGATTGAAAAGAGAAATTGTTTTTTTTTTTTTTTGGAATTGTGTACTTTTTTTTTGACAATTTTTTTTTGGACTTGAATAAGGTGAGAAACAAGATTGAAAACAAGAAGTATTCTGACAAGAGGTACAATATACTTTTTTTTTGAATTTTTTTTCTGGACTTGAATCGTGTACCTTTTTTTTCTTTTTTTTGCTTTTTTTTATGATTTTTTTCTTCCACAAGAGGTAACGGTATATAAAAGAAAAAAAATGACATTGAAAGATAGTCAAACTTATCTTAGAACCAAAGCTCTGATACCAAATGATATGAACTTCACCAACAATTGTGATGAAACCCAATAAGAATGATGGTTTAGAACCCCAAGATCGTGTAGATAAGATTGGTTGAGCCTTGACCCGTCACCTAAAAAGATGAAAACCAAGACTACGAAAGATTGAAACGCCACACCTAGAAAACCTGAGAATCTCTCAACAATCAAGGTGATAAGTTTGGTTGTTTGAACGCCACAAGATTAACTTGATAAGTTCTAGTAGTTCTTTTAAGAACGAAGAGGAACACAAGACCTCACAAATATGATAATTTTTCTGAAAACATGATCTATTTAATCATTTCGAAATATCCCTTTTTATACTTGGAACAACCTTCCAAGAATAGGAAAAGTCATAACTAAAGCTTTAAAAGAGCTCAAACAGTAAGATAAACAAGTCCCCACGTTTTTAGGTCTCTTGGACTTCTAGAGGCTATCATAAATAGGTAAATGACTAAATTCAATGTATTTAACATAACCATTTCAGACCAACTTCATTCCTCTAATTAATAACCTTGAAAGTCATCAAATTCATGCCCTTTGATGGTCAGATCATGCTGAAACGTTTTTGCATAATTATTACCCTCTTCAATTGCTTCGATGATGTGGACTAAGCCTTGATTATCATTTGATATCATCTTGGTCTTTTTAGAATCAGCCCAAATCTCTTGGATTAGCCCATTTAGTGCTTCCTTGAAGCGTTTGGCTCTAAGTCTTGTAATTGGGCCACTTGGAAGTGACAAAGGGTCTTGTGCGAATTCAGATGCCTTCCCGAGTGTATGATCAATATGTCCAGCTCCTTGGTTTGCATTATTCTCCCCCTCTTGAGAAGCATTTGTCCTCAAATCATCACCTACATCAAATGGAGATAAATCAGAAACGTTAAAGCCTGCACTAACACCATACTCACCTGGTAAGTCAAGCTTGTAGGCATTATCATTAATGCGTTCCACTACTTGAAATCGTCCGTCACCCCTAGGTAAGAGTTTTGAATGTCGTTTTTTCGGAAAACGTTCCTTCCTTAAGTGCAACCAAACCGAATCGCCTGGTTCAAACACTACCTTCTTGCGTCCCTTGTTGGCTTGTTGGACATATTGTTTAGTCCGCCTTTCAATGTTCAGTCGTGCCTTTTCATGAATCATTTGGCTGATTGTTGTAGGTGGTGGCCACTTTTGGATTGCCTTAACCTTTTCCTCGTCCACGTCAATTCCTTTTGTACTAACAACAAAACCAAGAAATACAAGTTTATCCGTGCAAAAGGTGCACTTCTTGAGATTAGCAAACTTTTCTTTCCTTAGAATTTCCAAGACAGATTTCAAATGCAATACATGTTCTTTCAAGTTTTTGCTATAAATTAGGATATCATCAAAATACACGACAAATCTGCCAATAAATGCACGCAAAACATGGCTCATCAAACGCATAAATGTGCTTGGAGCATTAGTTAAACCGAAAGGCATCACTAACCACTCATACAAACTATATTTAGTCTTAAAAGCAGTTTTCCATTCATCACCTTCCTTCGTCCTAATCTGATGATATCCACTCTTAAGATCCACTTTTGTAAAGACACAAGAACCATGCAATTCATCCAGCATATCATCTAATCTAGGAATGGGATGACGATACTTTACCGTTATGTTGTTGATGGCTCGACAGTCAACACACATCCTCCATGTTCCGTCCTTCTTAGGAACTAATAGCACCGGAACTGCACAAGGACTCATGCTTTCACGCACATACCCCTTCTCTAATAATTCACCTACTTGCCTCTGAAGTTCCTTCGTATCCTCGGGATTACTCCTATAAGCAGGTCGGTTTGGAATTGATGCACCTGGTATGAAATCAATTTGATGTTCAATCCCTCTGATTGGAGGTAATCCATAAGGTACCTCTTCGGGAAGGACATCTTCAAACTCCTGCAAAAGAGAAACAATATCGCTCGGTAAAGCACCGACGAGATCGTTAGTACATAAAAGAGCCTCCTTGTACATAAGTACAATTAGGGGCTGGTGTGAAAATAATGCTCTCTTGATCTCACTTTTTTTTGCAATGTAATTGAATTTTTCCTCTCTTGCTCTCACTATGGCCGAAATCCCTTCTCTTTCTTTTTCTCTCTGATCAATGTTTTTCTCTCTTTCTTTTTTTTGAAAATCTTTTTTTTCAATTTCGGCTTTCATTTCTTTTTCTTTCTTTTGTTCACTTGATCTTTGTAACTTTAATTGGTCCTCCCTGACCTGTTCTGGATTCAATGGCAAAAGAATAATAGGTTGCTTTTTATGAGTGAAAGAATACCTATTTGTGAATCCATCATGCGTAACCCTCCGATCATACTGCCATGGTCTTCCCAATAGTAAATGGCATGCATGCATAGTAACCACATCACAAAGCACCTCATCCTCATATTTACCAATGGATAGTGCCACCAATACTTGCCGTGTCACCTTGATTTCACCACATTCATTCAGCCACTGAAGCCGATAAGGGTGAGGATGTTTCAAGGTAGTTAAGGCCAATTTCTCCACCAAATAAGTGCTGGCTACATTTGTGCAACTCCCTCCATCGATAATGACACTGCAAACTTTGTTTTTCACAAAGCACCGAGTATGAAACAAGTTCTCCCTTTGGTTACTTTCTTCCTCCTTAATCTGCATATTGAGAACTCGCCTTGATACCAATAAATCTCCAACCACAGCACTTTGCTCATCATCAGCATCCTCCAGAGGTGGCATGTCATTATCATCTTCCTCATTCTCCGACTTAAGCTCTCCTTGGGCGTTTATCACCATCACTCTTTTTTTTACACACTGGCTGGCTATGTGTCCCCGCCCCTGGCATTTAAAACACTTAATATCACGTGTTTTAGAACTTGAAGTTTCGGTGTTACCTAAAGCAGCAGCGGTCGTTGGTTTGGAATTCTTAAAGGATTCAAATTTTGGCTTATGTTGTAGCTGCTCATCCCTTTTCGGAGTTGTCTTCCATGGGCTGGTGTTAGCCATAGGTTGTGCCCTCCTAACCAATCCTTTTCGTTTGAGTTGTTCCTCCACCTTTATGGCTTGATGCACCATATCTGTCAACTCAACATAGTGTTGCATCTCAACTATATCCGTAATCTCACGATTTAAACCATGCAAGAACCTAGCCATGGTGGCTTCCCGGTCTTCTTCCACATTAGCCCGGATCATAGCTACCTCCATCTCCTTGCAATATTCTTCCACACTCTTGGAACCTTGATTTAGCCTCTGCAACTTTTGATACAATCCCCTATAATAGTGGCTGGGTACAAAACGCTTTCTCATAAGCATTTTCATCTCCTCCCAAGTGTCCACGGGTGGTTCTCTATTCCTTCTCCTATTAATTAGTAATTGATCCCACCAAACAATGGCGTAATCAGTGAATTCAATTGCAGCCAACTTAACCTTCTTTATCTCCGAGTAGTTGTGACAATCAAACACCATCTCCATTTTAGTTTCCCACTCCAAATAAACTTCAGGATCACTTTTACCTTGAAAAGATGGGATTTTAATCTTTATGTTTCCCAAATCATTATCCCTCCTAGGCCTACCCATCCTAGCTTCTCGATTCTCATTCCCACGCTGAAACCTGCCTCGGTTCACATATGGCTCATCAAAGTCCTCGGACTCTGCCTCTTCCTCAACATTACGCCACGGAGCACGCCCACCTTGCTGCCTATTGGGGATGTGTTGTTGATGTCCCCTAGGAGCTTCTGCTTCTACCCTGTCCAACCTATCATGAATAGGTTCTAATTCAGCCCTCAACATACGCCTCATCTCCCCTAACAAGGCTTGCATTTGGAGGTTAGGAACTCCAGTTTGTTGAACTTCTTCGGTTGTATCTTCTTGATTATTGGACATATTTAAAATCTGCAAAACAAGGTTAGAATCCTCACAAGCACTCCCTCACGTGTTTCACTCAAGAATTGATACACTTGCGCTCGTGTTTTCACACTAAATGGCTTTTACCCTCTTATGGTCTCACACACTCTTGCCTTTTTCCACTCTTTTGTGTCTTCTTTAGTTCTTAATCGAACTTTCAAAAACTAAATCAAAATAATCCCACAGCAATTCAAAAAAATGAGAAATCAACCAAAACTAACCAAAAGGCCAAGAACTTCAATAAGGTGAGATACAAGATTGAAAAGAGAAATTGTTTTTTTTTTTTTTGGAATTGTGTACTTTTTTTTTGACAATTTTTTTTTGGACTTGAATAAGGTGAGAAACAAGATTGAAAACAAGAAGTATTCTGACAAGAGGTACAATATACTTTTTTTTTTGAATTTTTTTTTCTGGACTTGAATCGTGTACCTTTTTTTTCTTTTTTTTGCTTTTTTTTATGATTTTTTTCTTCCACAAGAGGTAACGGTATATAAAAGAAAAAAAATGAAATTGAAAGATAGTCAAACTTATCTTAGAACCAAAGCTCTGATACCAAATGATATGAACTTCACCAACAATTGTGATGAAACCCAATAAGAATGATGGTTTAGAACCCCAAGATCGTGTAGATAAGATTGGTTGAGCCTTGACCCGTCACCTAAAAAGATGAAAACCAAGACTACGAAAGATTGAAACGCCACACCTAGAAAACCTGAGAATCTCTCAACAATCAAGGTGATAAGTTTGGTTGTTTGAACGCCACAAGATTAACTTGATAAGTTCTAGTATTTCTTTTAAGAACGAAGAGGAACACAAGACCTCACAAATATGATAATTTTTCTGAAAACATGATCTATTTAATCATTTCGAAATATCCCTTTTTATACTTGGAACAACCTTCCAAGAATAGGAAAAGTCATAACTAAAGCTTTAAAAGAGCTCAAACAGTAACATAAACAAGTCCCCACGTTTTTAGGTCTCTTGGACTTCTAGAGGCTATCATAAATAGGTAAATGACTAAATTCAATGTATTTAACATAACCATTTCAGACCAACTTCATTCCTCTAATTAATAACCTTGAAAGTCATCAAATTCATGCCCTTTGATGGTCAGATCATGCTGAAACGTTTTTGCATAATTATTACCCTCTTCAATTGCTTCGATGATGTGGACTAAGCCTTGATTATCATTTGATATCATCTTGGTCTTTTTAGAATCAGCCCAAATCTCTTGGATTAGCCCATTTAGTGCTTCCTTGAAGCGTTTGGCTCTAAGTCTTGTAATTGGGCCACTTGGAAGTGACAAAGGGTCTTGTGCGAATTCAGATGCCTTCCCGAGTGTATGATCAATATGTCCAGCTCCTTGGTTTGCATTATTCTCCCCCTCTTGAGAAGCATTTGTCCTCAAATCATCACCTACATCAAATGGAGATAAATCAGAAACGTTAAAGCCTGCACTAACACCATACTCACCTGGTAAGTCAAGCTTGTAGGCATTATCATTAATGCGTTCCACTACTTGAAATCGTCCGTCACCCCTAGGTAAGAGTTTTGAATGTCGTTTTTTCGGAAAACGTTCCTTCCTTAAGTGCAACCAAACCGAATCGCCTGGTTCAAACACTACCTTCTTGCGTCCCTTGTTGGCTTGTTGGACATATTGTTTAGTCCGCCTTTCAATGTTCAGTCGTGCCTTTTCATGAATCATTTGGCTGATTGTTGTAGGTGGTGGCCACTTTTGGATTGCCTTAACCTTTTCCTCGTCCACGTCAATTCCTTTTGTACTAACAACAAAACCAAGAAATACAAGTTTATCCGTGCAAAAGGTGCACTTCTTGAGATTAGCAAACTTTTCTTTCCTTAGAATTTCCAAGACAGATTTCAAATGCAATACATGTTCTTTCAAGTTTTTGCTATAAATTAGGATATCATCAAAATACACGACAAATCTGCCAATAAATGCACGCAAAACATGGCTCATCAAACGCATAAATGTGCTTGGAGCATTAGTTAAACCGAAAGGCATCACTAACCACTCATACAAACTATATTTAGTCTTAAAAGCAGTTTTCCATTCATCACCTTCCTTCGTCCTAATCTGATGATATCCACTCTTAAGATCCACTTTTGTAAAGACACAAGAACCATGCAATTCATCCAGCATATCATCTAATCTAGGAATGGGATGACGATACTTTACCGTTATGTTGTTGATGGCTCGACAGTCAACACACATCCTCCATGTTCCGTCCTTCTTAGGAACTAATAGCACCGGAACTGCACAAGGACTCATGCTTTCACGCACATACCCCTTCTCTAATAATTCACCTACTTGCCTCTGAAGTTCCTTCGTATCCTCGGGATTACTCCTATAAGCAGGTCGGTTTGGAATTGATGCACCTGGTATGAAATCAATTTGATGTTCAATCCCTCTGATTGGAGGTAATCCATAAGGTACCTCTTCGGGAAGGACATCTTCAAACTCCTGCAAAAGAGAAACAATATCGCTCGGTAAAGCACCGACGAGATCGTTAGTACATAAAAGAGCCTCCTTGTACATAAGTACAATTAGGGGCTGGTGTGAAAATAATGCTCTCTTGATCTCACTTTTTTTTGCAATGTAATTGAATTTTTCCTCTCTTGCTCTCACTATGGCCGAAATCCCTTCTCTTTCTTTTTCTCTCTGATCAATGTTTTTCTCTCTTTCTTTTTTTTGAAAATCTTTTTTTTCAATTTCGGCTTTCATTTCTTTTTCTTTCTTTTGTTCACTTGATCTTTGTAACTTTAATTGGTCCTCCCTGACCTGTTCTGGATTCAATGGCAAAAGAATAATAGGTTGCTTTTTATGAGTGAAAGAATACCTATTTGTGAATCCATCATGCGTAACCCTCCGATCATACTGCCATGGTCTTCCCAATAGTAAATGGCATGCATGCATAGTAACCACATCACAAAGCACCTCATCCTCATATTTACCAATGGATAGTGCCACCAATACTTGCCGTGTCACCTTGATTTCACCACATTCATTCAGCCACTGAAGCCGATAAGGGTGAGGATGTTTCAAGGTAGTTAAGGCCAATTTCTCCACCAAATAAGTGCTGGCTACATTTGTGCAACTCCCTCCATCGATAATGACACTGCAAACTTTGTTTTTCACAAAGCACCGAGTATGAAACAAGTTCTCCCTTTGGTTACTTTCTTCCTCCTTAATCTGCATATTGAGAACTCGCCTTGATACCAATAAATCTCCAACCACAGCACTTTGCTCATCATCAGCATCCTCCAGAGGTGGCATGTCATTATCATCTTCCTCATTCTCCGACTTAAGCTCTCCTTGGGCGTTTATCACCATCACTCTTTTTTTTACACACTGGCTGGCTATGTGTCCCCGCCCCTGGCATTTAAAACACTTAATATCACGTGTTTTAGAACTTGAAGTTTCGGTGTTACCTAAAGCAGCAGCGGTCGTTGGTTTGGAATTCTTAAAGGATTCAAATTTTGGCTTATGTTGTAGCTGCTCATCCCTTTTCGGAGTTGTCTTCCATGGGCTGGTGTTAGCCATAGGTTGTGCCCTCCTAACCAATCCTTTTCGTTTGAGTTGTTCCTCCACCTTTATGGCTTGATGCACCATATCTGTCAACTCAACATAGTGTTGCATCTCAACTATATCCGTAATCTCACGATTTAAACCATGCAAGAACCTAGCCATGGTGGCTTCCCGGTCTTCTTCCACATTAGCCCGGATCATAGCTACCTCCATCTCCTTGCAATATTCTTCCACACTCTTGGAACCTTGATTTAGCCTCTGCAACTTTTGATACAATCCCCTATAATAGTGGCTGGGTACAAAACGCTTTCTCATAAGCATTTTCATCTCCTCCCAAGTGTCCACGGGTGGTTCTCTATTCCTTCTCCTATTAATTAGTAATTGATCCCACCAAACAATGGCGTAATCAGTGAATTCAATTGCAGCCAACTTAACCTTCTTTATCTCCGAGTAGTTGTGACAATCAAACACCATCTCCATTTTAGTTTCCCACTCCAAATAAACTTCAGGATCACTTTTACCTTGAAAAGATGGGATTTTAATCTTTATGTTTCCCAAATCATTATCCCTCCTAGGCCTACCCATCCTAGCTTCTCGATTCTCATTCCCACGCTGAAACCTACCTCGGTTCACATATGGCTCATCAAAGTCCTCGGACTCTGCCTCTTCCTCAACATTACGCCACGGAGCACGCCCACCTTGCTGCCTATTGGGGATGTGTTGTTGATGTCCCCTAGGAGCTTCTGCTTCTACCCTGTCCAACCTATCATGAATAGGTTCTAATTCAGCCCTCAACATACGCCTCATCTCCCCTAACAAGGCTTGCATTTGGAGGTTAGGAACTCCAGTTTGTTGAACTTCTTCGGTTGTATCTTCTTGATTATTGGACATATTTAAAATCTGCAAAACAAGGTTAGAATCCTCACAAGCACTCCCTCACGCGTTTCACTCAAGAATTGATACACTTGCGCTCGTGTTTTCACACTAAATGGCTTTTACCCTCTTATGGTCTCACACACTCTTGCCTTTTTCCACTCTTTTGTGTCTTCTTTAGTTCTTAATCGAACTTTCAAAAACTAAATCAAAATAATCCCACAGCAATTCAAAAAAATGAGAAATCAACCAAAACTAACCAAAAGGCCAAGAACTTCAATAAGGTGAGATACAAGATTGAAAAGAGAAATTGTTTTTTTTTTTTTTGGAATTGTGTACTTTTTTTTTGACAATTTTTTTTTGGACTTGAATAAGGTGAGAAACAAGATTGAAAACAAGAAGTATTCTGACAAGAGGTACAATATACTTTTTTTTTTGAATTTTTTTTTCTGGACTTGAATCGTGTACCTTTTTTTTCTTTTTTTTGCTTTTTTTTATGATTTTTTTCTTCCACAAGAGGTAACGGTATATAAAAGAAAAAAAATGAAATTGAAAGATAGTCAAACTTATCTTAGAACCAAAGCTCTGATACCAAATGATATGAACTTCACCAACAATTGTGATGAAACCCAATAAGAATGATGGTTTAGAACCCCAAGATCGTGTAGATAAGATTGGTTGAGCCTTGACCCGTCACCTAAAAAGATGAAAACCAAGACTACGAAAGATTGAAACGCCACACCTAGAAAACCTGAGAATCTCTCAACAATCAAGGTGATAAGTTTGGTTGTTTGAACGCCACAAGATTAACTTGATAAGTTCTAGTAGTTCTTTTAAGAACGAAGAGGAACACAAGACCTCACAAATATGATAATTTTTCTGAAAACACGATCTATTTAATCATTTCGAAATATCCCTTTTTATACTTGGAACAACCTTCCAAGAATAGGAAAAGTCATAACTAAAGCTTTAAAAGAGCTCAAACAGTAAGATAAACAAGTCCCCACGTTTTTAGGTCTCTTGGACTTCTAGAGGCTATCATAAATAGGTAAATGACTAAATTCAATGTATTTAACATAACCATTTCAGACCAACTTCATTCCTCTAATTAATAACCTTGAAAGTCATCAAATTCATGCCCTTTGATGGTCAGATCATGCTGAAACGTTTTTGCATAATTATTACCCTCTTCAATTGCTTCGATGATGTGGACTAAGCCTTGATTATCATTTGATATCATCTTGGTCTTTTTAGAATCAGCCCAAATCTCTTGGATTAGCCCATTTAGTGCTTCCTTGAAGCGTTTGGCTCTAAGTCTTGTAATTGGGCCACTTGGAAGTGACAAAGGGTCTTGTGCGAATTCAGATGCCTTCCCGAGTGTATGATCAATATGTCCAGCTCCTTGGTTTGCATTATTCTCCCCCTCTTGAGAAGCATTTGTCCTCAAATCATCACCTACATCAAATGGAGATAAATCAGAAACGTTAAAGCCTGCACTAACACCATACTCACCTGGTAAGTCAAGCTTGTAGGCATTATCATTAATGCGTTCCACTACTTGAAATCGTCCGTCACCCCTAGGTAAGAGTTTTGAATGTCGTTTTTTCGGAAAACGTTCCTTCCTTAAGTGCAACCAAACCGAATCGCCTGGTTCAAACACTACCTTCTTGCGTCCCTTGTTGGCTTGTTGGACATATTGTTTAGTCCGCCTTTCAATGTTCAGTCGTGCCTTTTCATGAATCATTTGGCTGATTGTTGTAGGTGGTGGCCACTTTTGGATTGCCTTAACCTTTTCCTCGTCCACGTCAATTCCTTTTGTACTAACAACAAAACCAAGAAATACAAGTTTATCCGTGCAAAAGGTGCACTTCTTGAGATTAGCAAACTTTTCTTTCCTTAGAATTTCCAAGACAGATTTCAAATGCAATACATGTTCTTTCAAGTTTTTGCTATAAATTAGGATATCATCAAAATACACGACAAATCTGCCAATAAATGCACGCAAAACATGGCTCATCAAACGCATAAATGTGCTTGGAGCATTAGTTAAACCGAAAGGCATCACTAACCACTCATACAAACTATATTTAGTCTTAAAAGCAGTTTTCCATTCATCACCTTCCTTCGTCCTAATCTGATGATATCCACTCTTAAGATCCACTTTTGTAAAGACACAAGAACCATGCAATTCATCCAGCATATCATCTCATCTAGGAATGGGATGACGATACTTTACCGTTATGTTGTTGATGGCTCGACAGTCAACACACATCCTCCATGTTCCGTCCTTCTTAGGAACTAATAGCACCGGAACTGCACAAGGACTCATGCTTTCACGCACATACCCCTTCTCTAATAATTCACCTACTTGCCTCTGAAGTTCCTTCGTATCCTCGGGATTACTCCTATAAGCAGGTCGGTTTGGAATTGATGCACCTGGTATGAAATCAATTTGATGTTCAATCCCTCTGATTGGAGGTAATCCATAAGGTACCTCTTCGGGAAGGACATCTTCAAACTCCTGCAAAAGAGAAACAATATCGCTCGGTAAAGCACCGACGAGATCGTTAGTACATAAAAGAGCCTCCTTGTACATAAGTACAATTAGGGGCTGGTGTGAAAATAATGCTCTCTTGATCTCACTTTTTTTTGCAATGTAATTGAATTTTTCCTCTCTTGCTCTCACTATGGCCGAAATCCCTTCTCTTTCTTTTTCTC
This sequence comes from Salix arbutifolia, assembly GCA_025169955.1. Taxonomy (NCBI): domain Eukaryota; kingdom Viridiplantae; phylum Streptophyta; class Magnoliopsida; order Malpighiales; family Salicaceae; genus Salix; species Salix arbutifolia. The sequence continues at coordinate 4,596,078 of CM045914.1, forward strand.
TCTGATCAATGTTTTTCTCTCTTTCTTTTTTTTGAAAATCTTTTTTTTCAATTTCGGCTTTCATTTCTTTTTCTTTCTTTTGTTCACTTGATCTTTGTAACTTTAATTGGTCCTCCCTGACCTGTTCTGGATTCAATGGCAAAAGAATAATAGGTTGCTTTTTATGAGTGAAAGAATACCTATTTGTGAATCCATCATGCGTAACCCTCCGATCATACTGCCATGGTCTTCCCAATAGTAAATGGCATGCATGCATAGTAACCACATCACAAAGCACCTCATCCTCATATTTACCAATGGATAGTGCCACCAATACTTGCCGTGTCACCTTGATTTCACCACATTCATTCAGCCACTGAAGCCGATAAGGGTGAGGATGTTTCAAGGTAGTTAAGGCCAATTTCTCCACCAAATAAGTGCTGGCTACATTTGTGCAACTCCCTCCATCGATAATGACACTGCAAACTTTGTTTTTCACAAAGCACCGAGTATGAAACAAGTTCTCCCTTTGGTTACTTTCTTCCTCCTTAATCTGCATATTGAGAACTCGCCTTGATACCAATAAATCTCCAACCACAGCACTTTGCTCATCATCAGCATCCTCCAGAGGTGGCATGTCATTATCATCTTCCTCATTCTCCGACTTAAGCTCTCCTTGGGCGTTTATCACCATCACTCTTTTTTTTACACACTGGCTGGCTATGTGTCCCCGCCCCTGGCATTTAAAACACTTAATATCACGTGTTTTAGAACTTGAAGTTTCGGTGTTACCTAAAGCAGCAGCGGTCGTTGGTTTGGAATTCTTAAAGGATTCAAATTTTGGCTTATGTTGTAGCTGCTCATCCCTTTTCGGAGTTGTCTTCCATGGGCTGGTGTTAGCCATAGGTTGTGCCCTCCTAACCAATCCTTTTCGTTTGAGTTGTTCCTCCACCTTTATGGCTTGATGCACCATATCTGTCAACTCAACATAGTGTTGCATCTCAACTATATCCGTAATCTCACGATTTAAACCATGCAAGAACCTAGCCATGGTGGCTTCCCGGTCTTCTTCCACATTAGCCCGGATCATAGCTACCTCCATCTCCTTGCAATATTCTTCCACACTCTTGGAACCTTGATTTAGCCTCTGCAACTTTTGATACAATCCCCTATAATAGTGGCTGGGTACAAAACGCTTTCTCATAAGCATTTTCATCTCCTCCCAAGTGTCCACGGGTGGTTCTCTATTCCTTCTCCTATTAATTAGTAATTGATCCCACCAAACAATGGCGTAATCAGTGAATTCAATTGCAGCCAACTTAACCTTCTTTATCTCCGAGTAGTTGTGACAATCAAACACCATCTCCATTTTAGTTTCCCACTCCAAATAAACTTCAGGATCACTTTTACCTTGAAAAGATGGGATTTTAATCTTTATGTTTCCCAAATCATTATCCCTCCTAGGCCTACCCATCCTAGCTTCTCGATTCTCATTCCCACGCTGAAACCTGCCTCGGTTCACATATGGCTCATCAAAGTCCTCGGACTCTGCCTCTTCCTCAACATTACGCCACGGAGCACGCCCACCTTGCTGCCTATTGGGGATGTGTTGTTGATGTCCCCTAGGAGCTTCTGCTTCTACCCTGTCCAACCTATCATGAATAGGTTCTAATTCAGCCCTCAACATACGCCTCATCTCCCCTAACAAGGCTTGCATTTGGAGGTTAGGAACTCCAGTTTGTTGAACTTCTTCGGTTGTATCTTCTTGATTATTGGACATATTTAAAATCTGCAAAACAAGGTTAGAATCCTCACAAGCACTCCCTCACGTGTTTCACTCAAGAATTGATACACTTGCGCTCGTGTTTTCACACTAAATGGCTTTTACCCTCTTATGGTCTCACACACTCTTGCCTTTTTCCACTCTTTTGTGTCTTCTTTAGTTCTTAATCGAACTTTCAAAAACTAAATCAAAATAATCCCACAGCAATTCAAAAAAATGAGAAATCAACCAAAACTAACCAAAAGGCCAAGAACTTCAATAAGGTGAGATACAAGATTGAAAAGAGAAATTGTTTTTTTTTTTTTGGAATTGTGTACTTTTTTTTTGACAATTTTTTTTTGGACTTGAATAAGGTGAGAAACAAGATTGAAAACAAGAAGTATTCTGACAAGAGGTACAATATACTTTTTTTTTTGAATTTTTTTTTCTGGACTTGAATCGTGTACCTTTTTTTTCTTTTTTTTTGCTTTTTTTTATGATTTTTTTCTTCCACAAGAGGTAACGGTATATAAAAGAAAAAAAATGAAATTGAAAGATAGTCAAACTTATCTCAGAACCAAAGCTCTGATACCAAATGATATGAACTTCACCAACAATTGTGATGAAACCCAATAAGAATGATGGTTTAGAACCCCAAGATCGTGTAGATAAGATTGGTTGAGCCTTGACCCGTCACCTAAAAAGATGAAAACCAAGACTGCGAAAGATTGAAACGCCACACCTAGAAAACCTGAGAATCTCTCAACAATCAAGGTGATAAGTTTGGTTGTTTGAACGCCACAAGATTAACTTGATAAGTTCTAGTAGTTCTTTTAAGAACGAAGAGGAACACAAGACCTCACAAATATGATAATTTTTCTGAAAACATGATCTATTTAATCATTTCGAAATATCCCTTTTTATACTTGGAACAACCTTCCAAGAATAGGAAAAGTCATAACTAAAGCTTTAAAAGAGCTCAAACAGTAACATAAACAAGTCCCCACGTTTTTAGGTCTCTTGGACTTCTAGAGGCTATCATAAATAGGTAAATGACTAAATTCAATGTATTTAACATAACCATTTCAGACCAACTTCATTCCTCTAATTAATAACCTTGAAAGTCATCAAATTCATGCCCTTTGATGGTCAGATCATGCTGAAACGTTTTTGCATAATTATTACCCTCTTCAATTGCTTCGATGATGTGGACTAAGCCTTGATTATCATTTGATATCATCTTGGTCTTTTTAGAATCAGCCCAAATCTCTTGGATTAGCCCATTTAGTGCTTCCTTGAAGCGTTGGGCTCTAAGTCTTGTAATTGGGCCACTTGGAAGTGACAAAGGGTCTTGTGCGAATTCAGATGCCTTCCCGAGTGTATGATCAATATGTCCAGCTCCTTGGTTTGCATTATTCTCCCCCTCTTGAGAAGCATTTGTCCTCAAATCATCACCTACATCAAATGGAGATAAATCAGAAACGTTAAAGCCTGCACTAACACCATACTCACCTGGTAAGTCAAGCTTGTAGGCATTATCATTAATGCGTTCCACTACTTGAAATCGTCCGTCACCCCTAGGTAAGAGTTTTGAATGTCGTTTTTTCGGAAAACGTTCCTTCCTTAAGTGCAACCAAACCGAATC
>CM045914.1:4599563-4630103 GCA_025169955.1 Salix arbutifolia
ATCGTGAGATTACGGATATAGTTGAGATGCAACACTATGTTGAGTCGACAGATATGGTGCATCAAGCCATAAAGGTGGAGGAACAACTCAAACGAAAAGGATTGGTTAGGAGGGGACAACCTATGGCTAACACCAGCCCATGGAAGACAACTCCGAAAAGGGATGAGCAGCTACAACATAAGCCAAAATTTGAATCGTTTAAGAATTCCAAACCAACGACCGCTGCTGCTTTAGGTAACACCGAACCTTCAAGTTCTAAAACACGTGATATTAAGTGTTTTAAATGCCAGGGGCGGGGACACATAGCCAGCCAATGTGTAAACAAAAGGGTGATGGTGATAAACGCCCAAGGAGAGCTTGAGTCGGAGAATGAGGAAGATGATAATGACATGCCACCTCTGGAGGATGCTGATGATGAGCAAAGTGCTGTGGTTGGAGATTTATTGGTAGCAAGGCGAGTTCTCAATATGCAGCTTAAGGAGGAAGAAAGTAACCAAAGGGAGAACTTGTTTCATACTCGGTGCTTTGTGAAAAACAAAGTTTGCAGTGTCATTATCGATGGAGGGAGTTGCACAAATGTAGCCAGCACTTATTTGGTGGAGAAATTGGCCTTAGCTACCTTGAAACATCTTCACCCTTATCGGCTTCAGTGGCTCAATGAATGTGGTGAAATCAAGGTGACAAGGCAAGTATTGGTGGCACTATCCATTGGTAAATATGAGGATGAGGTGCTTTGTGATGTGGTGACTATGCATGAATGCCATTTACTATTGGGAAGACCATGGCAGTATGATCGGAGGGTTACGCATGATGGATTCACAAATAGGTATTCTTTCACTCATAGAAAGCAACCTATTATTCTTTTGCCATTGAATCCAGAACAGGTCAGGGAGGACCAATTAAAGTTACAAAGATCAAGTGAACAAAAGAAAGAAAAAGAAATGAAAGCCGAAATTGAAAAAAAAGATTTTCAAAAAAAAGAAAGAGAAAAAAAATTTGATCAGAGAGAAAAGGAAAGAGAAGGGATTTCGGCCATAGTAAGAGCAAGAGAGGAAAAATTCAATTACATTGCAAAAAAAAGTGAGATCAAGAGAGCATTATTTTCACACCAGCCCCTTATTGTACTCATGTACAAGGAGGCTCTTTTATGTACTAACGATCTCGTTGGTGCTTTGCCGAGCGATATTGTTTCTCTTTTGCAGGAGTTTGAAGATGTAACTAACGTAAAATTCGTAACCGTATAAGTGTACTGATCGGGATAATTATATTCGTACGTAAGTATATAGTATATAGGGTACGTACGTGACAATCTGTAACCAGGTAAAAATATGTACTAGAATATATGGTATGTACGTAATTGGCGTTTATGTACGTGATTGTTGGGATTTATTTAATGTACGTAAATATTTAGGAAAAATAATTTTAGATGAATTAATTAGTAAATCCTTTGTATATGTAATAAGTATAAATTATAGTATGTAAAATGATGATAGCCAAAAATAACAATAATAATAATAATAAAACAATATATATACCTAAATGAATTGCCTTGAAATCCATCACAATTTAAGCCTAATTTAACTTTGCATTTCACCATAACACATTGACACATGGCATAAGCATGAAATGTTAAAGATATTTAAGGAAAGCAAATATGTGGGAGAAGGAGGCATTTTGTTAGGCATCCCGTAAGTTTACAAAAAGAAAAAAAAAAGAGTGAAAGAGAAAGGAAAAAGGGAAGAAGAAGAGGGGAAAAGAAAGGAAAAAGCTAAAAAGATTTTAGGGAAATTTAATCTAAGGTAAGTAGGTTTCATTTTATTTTTGTTTGTTTATGCTTTCCATTTTTATGAGTTGTTTAATTAATTTCAAATGTGATTATGATGGTTTTGTAATGATTTTGACTCTTGATGTTGATGATGGATGGTTAAGCATGCATGATGAAAAGTGTGTTTGGTGTGAAAATTCTGAATTTCTTTTAGGGATGGAAAAACCCGAAATTGTGTGTGAATTATTTCTGGATCTTAGAGTGAGTTTTAGGAAAAATGCAAAGCATGAAAGTTGTGGATATATATGTCTACTACATCCCTGTGAAATTTCGTGATTTTTAGAAAACTATACATGGAGTTATGACTGATATGGCGTGGGTTGCTCAAATGGATACCTGCTGGAAAAATATTTTCTGTCCGAAATTGTGTGTGAATTATTTCGGGATCTTAGAGTGAGTTTTAGGAAAAATGCAAAGCATGAAAGTTGTGTATATATATGTCTACTACATAACTGTGAAATTTCGTGATTTTTAGAAAAATAGACATGGAGTTATGACTGATATGGCGTGGGTTGCTCAAATGGATACCTGCTGGAAAAATATTTTCTGTCCGAAATTGTGTGTGAATAATTTCGGGATCTTGGAGTGATTTTTAGGAAACATACAAAACATGAAAGTTGTGTATATATATGTCTACTACATCCCTGTTAAATTTAGTGATTTTTAGAAAAATATACATGGAGTTATGACTGATATGGCGTGGGTTGCTCAAATAGATACCTGCTGGAAAAATATTTTCCATCCGAAATTGTGTGTGAGTTATTTCGAGATTTTAGAGTGATTGTTAGGAAAAATACAAAGAAGGAAAGTTGTTGATATATATGTCTACTATTTATCCTTAAAATTTTGTAATTTTTAGATATATATGTAAGGAATTATGGCCAAATTGGTATGGGTTATGTAGGCATACTATTGCTGAAAAGAAAAGAAAAGAAAAAAATATTTGTAAAATTAAGTGGGCTTAGATTTAGATGAATGTGGGCATGAAATAAACCCATGGACTTAACCTAAAACATATGGGCTTGAAAGAAAAAAAAATATATATATATAAATAAATAAATAAATAATAATACATAAATAAATAAATTTATTCTCTTAATAATGGAAATAATTAGATCTTAATATTACTGGAATTAATGAACAATATTAATGAGCGGAGGTTGTGTTCCCGCTATGAGTACCATGATTGGTATGTGAACGATGGGTGAATCCCGAGTTTGAGTTGGACCGTGAGTATGGTTGAGAAATAAGAATTGGTACCCGAGTTTGTTTGAATGTGATTAAACATGTCATCACGTGCATCACGTGCATTGGGGGAAATTAATTTGAGAGAAATCATTGAGTCTTGAATTGACACGGTTTGATAACCGAATTGAGTGGAATGGGTAATAGCAAGAAATCCATAGTGCGAGCTCTATTTACTAACACCGTTAAGCGAGGGATAATTCCGCTAACTGTGTGCTACAACGAGGGATAATGCCGTTGCGAGCAGTAGGTGATATTGAGATCACTGAGAGAAAGTAATAGAGCAGTAGGTGATAACATGATCACCGAGTGATAGTACGCACGGACTTGCATATACCTAGGGTACCCGGATTAAAAAAAAAAATAGATGAAAATGTGGGAAAACACAATAGCATTGCATATCATGTGCATCACCCTACTTACTGAGCTTTGGCTCATTCTGTTATTGTATTTGTGTGTTGTTCAGGCAAGGCTAAGGTTAAGCTGATCGAGGATGCTACCGGTTCTCGCTAAAAGAGGCTCATGTGTCACTGATAAAAATAGGAGTATCTTTTGTGGAAAAAAAAGGGGTACGAGCCAAATTTGTAAATTAAATATCTAGGCATTTTGAGTATTTTGTAATTTATAGAATTGTTCTAAGGATGTTGTAAATTATCCTGTATGTTTTCAACAATGTAGTTATCTATGTATTTTGTGGTTTATGATGGAGGAAATAGGGGACTTAGTCCCAACAGTGTGGCGAACCTGGTCACGCCAGTTAGGTAACTGGCAAGGGAGCTGGGGGCGTCACATTTAGTGGTATCAGAGCTTAGGTTTAGTAAGTTGGGTAGAGTCCTAAGTGTCACATGAGCCCGAGAACCAGTACACTCTTCGACGGTAAATAAATAAATAAATTTCTGATTTATTTCCTGTTTGGTTCAATAACTGTATATGATTGTTGTATATGTTTTGTGTTGTTATACAATTATACACCGTAAAATAATGACGATTATAAATATTCGCATTGTAGATGCCGTATATACGACGCGTACCCCAGGTTGCTAGGACCCGTAGGCAGAGGGTCACTCTAGCTGTTTATTGGGTGGAACTAAATAACCTTGCTATGACACCGGATCAGGACATAGTTACTCACGTGATTAGAGTACATGATTTGATTCAGCAGATAGTACTTGCTGATGCCAGTTTTACCCAGTACCGCAACCATGATTATATGCGGATGACTTTACGCAGGACTCTCCTACCCAGGGATCAGCAGTTGTTGGATGAGGTATGGGAGGGTCAAATCAACCAAAATTGTTATCGGAACCTAATCCGAGCCTTCTTACCATTCCAGATTAGACGGACCCTCAATAGGATGATGTACAATTGGGGTCTACCTGTGGAGATTGCTCGTGAGATCGGACGTATTGCATCAGTTGATGCTATCAATTGGTGGAGGGTAGAGGGCGCCTTTCCACGACGCGTCCGATGCATATTCTGATCTATGAGCCGCACTACTAAGAAATAGTACGATGTAGTAGCCTCCGTACCCTTTTGATATGAATAGGAATACCCTTTTGGTTATAATTATGGTACGAAAACCCTTAGGAGTTGATGTGCTTATAAAAGCCGATTTTGTATGAAATGTTTCATATATATATATATATATGAAAAATATATAAATTTTCGTGTATATATATCTGAATGACTTTTGTTATATATTGCATATGATATGAAAGGTTATCGATATCATAACTAACCTAGATATAACATGACATGTATAAAGCTAAAACATGCCGCCAAGAAGGAACCCGGTGCGAGAAGGAGGAGAAGGAATCTCCAATGATAACAACGTAAACCAACAAGATGCGTTGAATCGTATGATGGATATACTGCAGCAGCAACAACAGGCAATACAACAACAACAACAAAATCATACGGAACAGATGGAACAACTTCTGGCTATGCGCCAACAACCTCCACCTCCGTCGCCTCAGCATAGGAATGACGCCGTGGAGAGATTCCACAAAATGAATCCTCAAGAATTCTCTGGAGGTGATAACCCGATGAAAGCGGAAGAGTGGATTAAATCTTTGGAGGCAATATTTGAGTATCTACACTTCAATGATAACGAAAGAGTGTCGTGTGCTATCTTCATGCTAACCACGGATGCCCGCACCTGGTGGGAAAGTGCACGAGTAACAGTTGATGTACCCACTTTAACCTGGGTGAAGTTTAAGGAAATGTTTTACAACAAGTATTTCACTGCTGATGTAAAGGCTAGGAAGATTCAGGACTTTCTAGAATTGAAGCAAAATGGAATGTCGGTAGGAGAATATGTACGAAGATTTGAACAAGGGTGTCGATTTGTTCCATTCATTGCCGAGGATGAAAACTTGAAAAAGAATCGGTTTTTAACAGGACTGAACCCGAGAGTCCGGAGTATGGTACGGATGTCTGCTGCTAATACTTTTCCGGAAATGGTAGACAAAGCACTGCTAGCAGACGAGGATCAGAAAGAGATTTCAAAGGAGATACAACAGAAAAGACAAATATTTAAATCTGGAACTTCTTCCTCTGGGCCATTAAGACGAGCCTTGCCAAGAAACTTCAACCGAAGCAGTGGTCCAGGAAGTGCACGAGCTGTCAGACCAACACCATATACCCCAAGGTTACTACCAGGTAGTCAACCAAGACCAATGTTGGGTAACCAACCTCGGTGCAATAAATGTGGGAGGTTTCACACTGGGGAGTGTCCCCCGGATTTGAGGACTTGCTATATCTGTCACAAGCAAGGGCACATAGCCTCAAACTGTCCCCAAGTACAGAAACGAGGACCGGGAAGAGTACCTGCCCGGGTGTATACGATGACTCAAGAGGAGGCTGACCGGAAGGACTCGACAGTGATCTGTGGTAATGTCTCACTCCTTGGCTTGGTTACTTATGTTTTGATTGATTCTGGTGCTACTCATTCATTCATATCAAAAACATTGGTAGAAAGCCTAGGTATTAAACCCGAAATATTGGCAGTAGGATATTTGATAGTAGTCCCTTCTGGAGAGTATATGGAGTCGACAAGCCTAGTAAAACAATGTCCAATACAGATTGAGGATAGGAGTTTGGAGGCAGATTTGATAGTACTGGACCTTCAAGATTTTGACTTGATTCTAGGAATGGATTGGTTATCGAAGTACGGTGCCCATATCGATTGTCGGGGTAAGAGAGTAGTTTTTAATCTACTTGGAGGTGAGCAGTTAGAATTTAAGGCTGATATGAAGTTTCAACCAATACCGATCATCTCAGCTGTAAAAGCTCGAAAGATGCTAGGAAAAGGGTGTACAGGGTACCTAGCACATGTGCTGGATAGTCAGGTAGAGCAAGAGTCGAAGCCGGAAGATATAGAGGTTGTACAGGAGTATTTAGATGTGTTTCCAGAAAGTTTGACTACGTTGCCACCGGAGAGAGAGGTGGAATTTGAGATTGAATTAGAGCCGGGCACGACTCCAATTTCTAAGACTCCCTACAGGATGGCCCCAGTGGAGTTGAAGGAGTTAAAGGTGCAACTACAAGATTTACTGGATAAGGGATTCATACGCCCTAGTTCCTCGCCATGGGGAGCTCCAGTACTGTTTGTGAAGAAGAAGGATGATAGTTTGCGGTTATGCATTGACTATCGAGAGTTGAATCGGGTGACAATTAAAAATAGGTATCCGTTGCCCCGAATTGATGACTTATTCGACCAATTGCAAGGTGCGATGGTGTTCTCCAAGATAGATCTGCAATCAGGATATCACCAGCTGAGAGTAAGATCGGAGGATGTGAAGAAGACAGCTTTCAGGACGAGATACGGCCACTACGAATTCCTGGTAATGCCGTTTGGATTGACTAATGCTCCAGCCGCCTTTATGGACTTGATGAATCGAGTCTTTAAAGGATTCTTGGATAAATTTATCATTGTATTCATCGATGATATTCTGGTTTATTCTCGAAGCCATGAGGAGCATAGGGAACATTTAAGAGCTACCTTACAGCTACTAAGGGAGCAGCAATTATACGCCAAATTCAAGAAATGCGAATTTTGGCTAAAGCAAGTTGCTTTTCTTGGACATGTGGTGACAAAAGAGGGTATAGCAGTAGATCCGAGAAAAGTAGAGGCTATCCAAAACTGGCCTACCCTAAAGAACGTGACAGAGGTACGAAGTTTCTTAGGGCTAGCTGGTTACTACCGAAGATTTGTGGAGGGCTTCTCCAAGATAGCCAGGCCTCTTACTAACTTGATGAAAAAGAATGCCAAGTTTCAGTGGACGGATGCTTGTGAGAAGAGTTTTCAAGAATTAAAGCAAAGACTAGTCACCGCCCCAGTGCTAACCATTCCGTCTGAAAGTGGAAACTTCGTGGTATATAGCGATGCTTCTAAAAATGGGCTAGGAGCGGTGTTAATGCAGAATGGAAGAGTAATAGCCTATGCATCGCGGCAGCTGAAAGAATACGAACGGAATTATCCAACACATGATCTGGAATTAGCGGCGGTAGTATTTGCCTTAAAAATATGGAGACATTACTTATACGGAGAAAGGTGTGAGATATATACGGATCACAAAAGCTTACGATATATCTTCACACAAAAGGAGCTGAATATGAGGCAAAGAAGGTGGTTAGAGCTAGTAAAGGACTATGACTGTATAATCAACTACCACCCTGGAAAAGCCAACGTTGTTGCCGATGCTTTAAGTAGAAAATCGATGGCACTGATGCGATTAATTCAACAGCCGATAGCAAGGGACCTTCAAAGGCTGGAACTGGAAGTGATTCCTATGGGCCACAAGAATATTATATCAACTTTGATAGTCCAGCCGACTCTGCAGGAGAGAATCAAGATGGAGCAACAAAAGGATGTAAAGCTGACTGAAATAAAACAGAGTATAGAGGCTGGGAAAGAGTCTAATTTTACGATGGATGAAAAAGGCGTAATCAAATTTAAGGGAAGGTTGTGTGTTCCCTCGGTAAAGGACTTGAAGGAAGAGATATTAAGGGAAGCACATGCAACTCCATACTCAATACACCCAGGAAGCACAAAAATGTATCGGGATTTACGAAAATGTTATTGGTGGCCTGGAATGAAGAAAGACGTGGCAAATCATGTAGCAAGATGTCAGATTTGTCAACAAGTGAAAGCGGAGCACCAAAGACCTTCGGGAACGTTAAAACCACTAGCAATTCCAGAATGGAAATGGGAGCATGTAACTATGGATTTTGTCATGGGATTGCCAAGGTCGGAGAAGGGATCTGATGCTATTTGGGTGATTGTGGATAGGTTAACCAAGTCAGCCCATTTTCTTCCAGTTAAGACCACCTATAATCTGAACCAGCTTGCCCAGTTGTACATTGATGAGATTATAAGATTACATGGGATTCCAATCTCAATTGTATCTGATCGAGATCCAAGGTTCACTTCTGTATTTTGGAAGAGTCTGCATAAAGCCTTGGGCACGAAGCTAAACTTCAGCACAGCTTATCATCCGCAAACTGACGGGCAATCCGAAAGAGTAATTCAGATTTTAGAAGACATGTTGCGAGCATGTGTTCTAGATTGGTCCGGAAAATGGGAGAAATATGTACGCTTAGCTGAATTTGCGTATAACAATAGCTACCAAGCTTCAATCGGAATGGCTCCGTATGAAGCTTTGTATGGACGTCGATGTAGATCTCCCGTCCATTGGGATGAAGTAGGAGAAAGAAAGTTGCTGGGACCAGAGTTGGTGCAACAAACAGCTGAAGCAGTGGATAAAATCCGTCAACGATTAAAAACGGCTCAAAGCAGACAGAAAAGCTACGCCGACAGGAGACGAAGGGATCTAGAATTTGAAATCGGTGACTATGTGTTCCTAAGGGTTTCACCGATGAAAGGTGTGCTGCGATTCGGAAAGAAAGGAAAGCTGAGTCCCCGATACATTGGGCCATTCGAGATACTGGATCGAGTAGGCGATAGGGCATATCGCCTGTTGCTACCATCATCCTTAGCGGGTGTGCATAATGTGTTTCATGTATCTATGCTAAGGAAGTGCATTGGAGAGCCTAGCCAAATTGTGGAAACAGACATACCAAACCTTACTCCTGACTTGACATATGAAGAGAGACCAGTCCAGATTTTGGATAGTCAAGTCAAACAGTTAAAGCACAAGGAAATTAGGCTAGTTAAAGTTATGTGGGAGAATCACGATCGCGAAGAAATGACTTGGGAGCTGGAGGATGAGATGAGAGAAAAATACCCGATATTATTCGAATAGGTCAATTTCGAGGACGAAATTTTTTTTAAGGAGGGGAGAAATGTAACTAACGTAAAATTCGTAACCGTATAAGTGTACTGATCGGGATAATTATATTCGTACGTAAGTATATAGTATATAGGGTACGTACGTGACAATCTGTAACCAGGTAAAAATATGTACTAGAATATATGGTATGTACGTAATTGGCGTTTATGTACGTGATTGTTGGGATTTATTTAATGTACGTAAATATTTAGGAAAAATAATTTTAGATGAATTAATTAGTAAATCCTTTGTATATGTAATAAGTATAAATTATAGTATGTAAAATGATGATAGCCAAAAATAACAATAATAATAATAATAAAACAATATATATACCTAAATGAATTGCCTTGAAATCCATCACAATTTAAGCCTAATTTAACTTTGCATTTCACCATAACACATTGACACATGGCATAAGCATGAAATGTTAAAGATATTTAAGGAAAGCAAATATGTGGGAGAAGGAGGCATTTTGTTAGGCATCCCGTAAGTTTACAAAAAGAAAAAAAAAAGAGTGAAAGAGAAAGGAAAAAGGGAAGAAGAAGAGGGGAAAAGAAAGGAAAAAGCTAAAAAGATTTTAGGGAAATTTAATCTAAGGTAAGTAGGTTTCATTTTATTTTTGTTTGTTTATGCTTTCCATTTTTATGAGTTGTTTAATTAATTTCAAATGTGATTATGATGGTTTTGTAATGATTTTGACTCTTGATGTTGATGATGGATGGTTAAGCATGCATGATGAAAAGTGTGTTTGGTGTGAAAATTCTGAATTTCTTTTAGGGATGGAAAAACCCGAAATTGTGTGTGAATTATTTCTGGATCTTAGAGTGAGTTTTAGGAAAAATGCAAAGCATGAAAGTTGTGGATATATATGTCTACTACATCCCTGTGAAATTTCGTGATTTTTAGAAAACTATACATGGAGTTATGACTGATATGGCGTGGGTTGCTCAAATGGATACCTGCTGGAAAAATATTTTCTGTCCGAAATTGTGTGTGAATTATTTCGGGATCTTAGAGTGAGTTTTAGGAAAAATGCAAAGCATGAAAGTTGTGTATATATATGTCTACTACATAACTGTGAAATTTCGTGATTTTTAGAAAAATAGACATGGAGTTATGACTGATATGGCGTGGGTTGCTCAAATGGATACCTGCTGGAAAAATATTTTCTGTCCGAAATTGTGTGTGAATAATTTCGGGATCTTGGAGTGATTTTTAGGAAACATACAAAACATGAAAGTTGTGTATATATATGTCTACTACATCCCTGTTAAATTTAGTGATTTTTAGAAAAATATACATGGAGTTATGACTGATATGGCGTGGGTTGCTCAAATAGATACCTGCTGGAAAAATATTTTCCATCCGAAATTGTGTGTGAGTTATTTCGAGATTTTAGAGTGATTGTTAGGAAAAATACAAAGAAGGAAAGTTGTTGATATATATGTCTACTATTTATCCTTAAAATTTTGTAATTTTTAGATATATATGTAAGGAATTATGGCCAAATTGGTATGGGTTATGTAGGCATACTATTGCTGAAAAGAAAAGAAAAGAAAAAAATATTTGTAAAATTAAGTGGGCTTAGATTTAGATGAATGTGGGCATGAAATAAACCCATGGACTTAACCTAAAACATATGGGCTTGAAAGAAAAAAAAATATATATATATAAATAAATAAATAAATAATAATACATAAATAAATAAATTTATTCTCTTAATAATGGAAATAATTAGATCTTAATATTACTGGAATTAATGAACAATATTAATGAGCGGAGGTTGTGTTCCCGCTATGAGTACCATGATTGGTATGTGAACGATGGGTGAATCCCGAGTTTGAGTTGGACCGTGAGTATGGTTGAGAAATAAGAATTGGTACCCGAGTTTGTTTGAATGTGATTAAACATGTCATCACGTGCATCACGTGCATTGGGGGAAATTAATTTGAGAGAAATCATTGAGTCTTGAATTGACACGGTTTGATAACCGAATTGAGTGGAATGGGTAATAGCAAGAAATCCATAGTGCGAGCTCTATTTACTAACACCGTTAAGCGAGGGATAATTCCGCTAACTGTGTGCTACAACGAGGGATAATGCCGTTGCGAGCAGTAGGTGATATTGAGATCACTGAGAGAAAGTAATAGAGCAGTAGGTGATAACATGATCACCGAGTGATAGTACGCACGGACTTGCATATACCTAGGGTACCCGGATTAAAAAAAAAAATAGATGAAAATGTGGGAAAACACAATAGCATTGCATATCATGTGCATCACCCTACTTACTGAGCTTTGGCTCATTCTGTTATTGTATTTGTGTGTTGTTCAGGCAAGGCTAAGGTTAAGCTGATCGAGGATGCTACCGGTTCTCGCTAAAAGAGGCTCATGTGTCACTGATAAAAATAGGAGTATCTTTTGTGGAAAAAAAAGGGGTACGAGCCAAATTTGTAAATTAAATATCTAGGCATTTTGAGTATTTTGTAATTTATAGAATTGTTCTAAGGATGTTGTAAATTATCCTGTATGTTTTCAACAATGTAGTTATCTATGTATTTTGTGGTTTATGATGGAGGAAATAGGGGACTTAGTCCCAACAGTGTGGCGAACCTGGTCACGCCAGTTAGGTAACTGGCAAGGGAGCTGGGGGCGTCACAGAAGATGTCCTTCCCGAAGAGGTACCTTATGGATTACCTCCAATCCGAGGGATTGAACATCAAATTGATTTCATACCAGGTGCGTCAATTCCAAACCGACCTGCTTATAGGAGTAATCCCGATGATACGAAGGAACTTCAGAGGCAAGTAGGTGAATTATTAGAGAAGGGGTATGTGCGTGAAAGCATGAGATGGAGGTAGCTATGATCCGGGCTAATGTGGAAGAAGACCGGGAAGCCACCATGGCTAGGTTCTTGCATGGTTTAAATCGTGAGATTACGGATATAGTTGAGATGCAACACTATGTTGAGTCGACAGATATGGTGCATCAAGCCATAAAGGTGGAGGAACAACTCAAACGAAAAGGATTGGTTAGGAGGGGACAACCTGTGGCTAACACCAGCCCATGGAAGACAACTCCGAAAAGGGATGAGCAGCTACAACATAAGCCAAAATTTGAATCGTTTAAGAATTCCAAACCAACGACCGCTGCTGCTTTAGGTAACACCGAACCTTCAAGTTCTAAAACACGTGATATTAAGTGTTTTAAATGCCAGGGGCGGGGACACATAGCCAGCCAATGTGTAAACAAAAGGGTGATGGTGATAAACGCCCAAGGAGAGCTTGAGTCGGAGAATGAGGAAGATGATAATGACATGCCACCTCTGGAGGATGCTGATGATGAGCAAAGTGCTGTGGTTGGAGATTTATTGGTAGCAAGGCGAGTTCTCAATATGCAGCTTAAGGAGGAAGAAAGTAACCAAAGGGAGAACTTGTTTCATACTCGGTGCTTTGTGAAAAACAAAGTTTGCAGTGTCATTATCGATGGAGGGAGTTGCACAAATGTAGCCAGCACTTATTTGGTGGAGAAATTGGCCTTAGCTACCTTGAAACATCTTCACCCTTATCGGCTTCAGTGGCTCAATGAATGTGGTGAAATCAAGGTGACAAGGCAAGTATTGGTGGCACTATCCATTGGTAAATATGAGGATGAGGTGCTTTGTGATGTGGTGACTATGCATGAATTCCATTTACTATTGGGAAGACCATGGCAGTATGATCGGAGGGTTACGCATGATGGATTCACAAATAGGTATTCTTTCACTCATAGAAAGCAACCTATTATTCTTTTGCCATTGAATCCAGAACAGGCCAGGGAGGACCAATTAAAGTTACAAAGATCAAGTGAACAAAAGAAAGAAAAAGAAATGAAAGCCGAAATTGAAAAAAAAGATTTTCAAAAAAAAGAAAGAGAAAAAAAATTTGATCAGAGAGAAAAGGAAAGAGAAGGGATTTCGGCCATAGTAAGAGCAAGAGAGGAAAAATTCAATTACATTGCAAAAAAAAGTGAGATCAAGAGAGCATTATTTTCACACCAGCCCCTTATTGTACTCATGTACAAGGAGGCTCTTTTATGTACTAACGATCTCGTTGGTGCTTTGCCGAGCGATATTGTTTCTCTTTTGTAGGAGTTTGAAGATGTCCTTCCCGAAGAGGTACCTTATGGATTACCTCCAATCCGAGGGATTGAACATCAAATTGATTTCATACCAGGTGCGTCAATTCCAAACCGACCTGCTTATAGGAGTAATCCCGATGATACGAAGGAATTCAGAGGCAAGTAGGTGAATTATTAGAGAAGGGGTATGTGCGTGAAAGCATGAGATGGAGGTAGCTATGATCCGGGCTAATGTGGAAGAAGACCGGGAAGCCACCATGGCTAGGTTCTTGCATGGTTTAAATCGTGAGATTACGGATATAGTTGAGATGCAACACTATGTTGAGTCGACAGATATGGTGCATCAAGCCATAAAGGTGGAGGAACAACTCAAACGAAAAGGATTGGTTAGGAGGGGACAACCTGTGGCTAACACCAGCCCATGGAAGACAACTCCGAAAAGGGATGAGCAGCTACAACATAAGCCAAAATTTGAATCGTTTAAGAATTCCAAACCAACGACCGCTGCTGCTTTAGGTAACACCGAACCTTCAAGTTCTAAAACACGTGATATTAAGTGTTTTAAATGCCAGGGGCGGGGACACATAGCCAGCCAATGTGTAAACAAAAGGGTGATGGTGATAAACGCCCAAGGAGAGCTTGAGTCGGAGAATGAGGAAGATGATAATGACATGCCACCTCTGGAGGATGCTGATGATGAGCAAAGTGCTGTGGTTGGAGATTTATTGGTAGCAAGGCGAGTTCTCAATATGCAGCTTAAGGAGGAAGAAAGTAACCAAAGGGAGAACTTGTTTCATACTCGGTGCTTTGTGAAAAACAAAGTTTGCAGTGTCATTATCGATGGAGGGAGTTGCACAAATGTAGCCAGCACTTATTTGGTGGAGAAATTGGCCTTAGCTACCTTGAAACATCTTCACCCTTATCGGCTTCAGTGGCTCAATGAATGTGGTGAAATCAAGGTGACAAGGCAAGTATTGGTGGCACTATCCATTGGTAAATATGAGGATGAGGTGCTTTGTGATGTGGTGACTATGCATGAATGCCATTTACTATTGGGAAGACCATGGCAGTATGATCGGAGGGTTACGCATGATGGATTCACAAATAGGTATTCTTTCACTCATAGAAAGCAACCTATTATTCTTTTGCCATTGAATCCAGAACAGGCCAGGGAGGACCAATTAAAGTTACAAAGATCAAGTGAACAAAAGAAAGAAAAAGAAATGAAAGCCGAAATTGAAAAAAAAGATTTTCAAAAAAAAGAAAGAGAAAAAAAATTTGATCAGAGAGAAAAGGAAAGAGAAGGGATTTCGGCCATAGTAAGAGCAAGAGAGGAAAAATTCAATTACATTGCAAAAAAAAGTGAGATCAAGAGAGCATTATTTTCACACCAGCCCCTTATTGTACTCATGTACAAGGAGGCTCTTTTATGTACTAACGATCTCGTTGGTGCTTTGCCGAGCGATATTGTTTCTCTTTTGCAGGAGTTTGAAGATGTCCTTCCCGAAGAGGTACCTTATGGATTACCTCCAATCCGAGGGATTGAACATCAAATTGATTTCATACCAGGTGCGTCAATTCCAAACCGACCTGCTTATAGGAGTAATCCCGATGATACGAAGGAACTTCAGAGGCAAGTAGGTGAATTATTAGAGAAGGGGTATGTGCGTGAAAGCATGAGATGGAGGTAGCTATGATCCGGGCTAATGTGGAAGAAGACCGGGAAGCCACCATGGCTAGGTTCTTGCATGGTTTAAATCGTGAGATTACGGATATAGTTGAGATGCAACACTATGTTGAGTCGACAGATATGGTGCATCAAGCCATAAAGGTGGAGGAACAACTCAAACGAAAAGGATTGGTTAGGAGGGGACAACCTGTGGCTAACACCAGCCCATGGAAGACAACTCCGAAAAGGGATGAGCAGCTACAACATAAGCCAAAATTTGAATCGTTTAAGAATTCCAAACCAACGACCGCTGCTGCTTTAGGTAACACCGAACCTTCAAGTTCTAAAACACGTGATATTAAGTGTTTTAAATGCCAGGGGCGGGGACACATAGCCAGCCAATGTGTAAACAAAAGGGTGATGGTGATAAACGCCCAAGGAGAGCTTGAGTCGGAGAATGAGGAAGATGATAATGACATGCCACCTCTGGAGGATGCTGATGATGAGCAAAGTGCTGTGGTTGGAGATTTATTGGTAGCAAGGCGAGTTCTCAATATGCAGCTTAAGGAGGAAGAAAGTAACCAAAGGGAGAACTTGTTTCATACTCGGTGCTTTGTGAAAAACAAAGTTTGCAGTGTCATTATCGATGGAGGGAGTTGCACAAATGTAGCCAGCACTTATTTGGTGGAGAAATTGGCCTTAGCTACCTTGAAACATCTTCACCCTTATCGGCTTCAGTGGCTCAATGAATGTGGTGAAATCAAGGTGACAAGGCAAGTATTGGTGGCACTATCCATTGGTAAATATGAGGATGAGGTGCTTTGTGATGTGGTGACTATGCATGAATGCCATTTACTATTGGGAAGACCATGGCAGTATGATCGGAGGGTTACGCATGATGGATTCACAAATAGGTATTCTTTCACTCATAGAAAGCAACCTATTATTCTTTTGCCATTGAATCCAGAACAGGCCAGGGAGGACCAATTAAAGTTACAAAGATCAAGTGAACAAAAGAAAGAAAAAGAAATGAAAGCCGAAATTGAAAAAAAAGATTTTCAAAAAAAAGAAAGAGAAAAAAAATTTGATCAGAGAGAAAAGGAAAGAGAAGGGATTTCGGCCATAGTAAGAGCAAGAGAGGAAAAATTCAATTACATTGCAAAAAAAAGTGAGATCAAGAGAGCATTATTTTCACACCAGCCCCTTATTGTACTCATGTACAAGGAGGCTCTTTTATGTACTAACGATCTCGTTGGTGCTTTGCCGAGCGATATTGTTTCTCTTTTGCAGGAGTTTGAAGATGTCCTTCCCGAAGAGGTACCTTATGGATTACCTCCAATCCGAGGGATTGAACATCAAATTGATTTCATACCAGGTGCGTCAATTCCAAACCGACCTGCTTATAGGAGTAATCCCGATGATACGAAGGAACTTCAGAGGCAAGTAGGTGAATTATTAGAGAAGGGGTATGTGCGTGAAAGCATGAGATGGAGGTAGCTATGATCCGGGCTAATGTGGAAGAAGACCGGGAAGCCACCATGGCTAGGTTCTTGCATGGTTTAAATCGTGAGATTACGGATATAGTTGAGATGCAACACTATGTTGAGTCGACAGATATGGTGCATCAAGCCATAAAGGTGGAGGAACAACTCAAACGAAAAGGATTGGTTAGGAGGGGACAACCTGTGGCTAACACCAGCCCATGGAAGACAACTCCGAAAAGGGATGAGCAGCTACAACATAAGCCAAAATTTGAATCGTTTAAGAATTCCAAACCAACGACCGCTGCTGCTTTAGGTAACACCGAACCTTCAAGTTCTAAAACACGTGATATTAAGTGTTTTAAATGCCAGGGGCGGGGACACATAGCCAGCCAATGTGTAAACAAAAGGGTGATGGTGATAAACGCCCAAGGAGAGCTTGAGTCGGAGAATGAGGAAGATGATAATGACATGCCACCTCTGGAGGATGCTGATGATGAGCAAAGTGCTGTGGTTGGAGATTTATTGGTAGCAAGGCGAGTTCTCAATATGCAGCTTAAGGAGGAAGAAAGTAACCAAAGGGAGAACTTGTTTCATACTCGGTGCTTTGTGAAAAACAAAGTTTGCAGTGTCATTATCGATGGAGGGAGTTGCACAAATGTAGCCAGCACTTATTTGGTGGAGAAATTGGCCTTAGCTACCTTGAAACATCTTCACCCTTATCGGCTTCAGTGGCTCAATGAATGTGGTGAAATCAAGGTGACAAGGCAAGTATTGGTGGCACTATCCATTGGTAAATATGAGGATGAGGTGCTTTGTGATGTGGTGACTATGCATGAATGCCATTTACTATTGGGAAGACCATGGCAGTATGATCGGAGGGTTACGCATGATGGATTCACAAATAGGTATTCTTTCACTCATAGAAAGCAACCTATTATTCTTTTGCCATTGAATCCAGAACAGGTCAGGGAGGACCAATTAAAGTTACAAAGATCAAGTGAACAAAAGAAAGAAAAAGAAATGAAAGCCGAAATTGAAAAAAAAGATTTTCAAAAAAAAGAAAGAGAAAAAAAATTTGATCAGAGAGAAAAGGAAAGAGAAGGGATTTCGGCCATAGTAAGAGCAAGAGAGGAAAAATTCAATTACATTGCAAAAAAAAGTGAGATCAAGAGAGCATTATTTTCACACCAGCCCCTTATTGTACTCATGTACAAGGAGGCTCTTTTATGTACTAACGATCTCGTTGGTGCTTTGCCGAGCGATATTGTTTCTCTTTTGCAGGAGTTTGAAGATGTCCTTCCCGAAGAGGTACCTTATGGATTACCTCCAATCCGAGGGATTGAACATCAAATTGATTTCATACCAGGTGCGTCAATTCCAAACCGACCTGCTTATAGGAGTAATCCCGATGATACGAAGGAACTTCAGAGGCAAGTAGGTGAATTATTAGAGAAGGGGTATGTGCGTGAAAGCATGAGATGGAGGTAGCTATGATCCGGGCTAATGTGGAAGAAGACCGGGAAGCCACCATGGCTAGGTTCTTGCATGGTTTAAATCGTGAGATTACGGATATAGTTGAGATGCAACACTATGTTGAGTTGACAGATATGGTGCATCAAGCCATAAAGGTGGAGGAACAACTCAAACGAAAAGGATTGGTTAGGAGGGGACAACCTGTGGCTAACACCAGCCCATGGAAGACAACTCCGAAAAGGGATGAGCAGCTACAACATAAGCCAAAATTTGAATCGTTTAAGAATTCCAAACCAACGACCGCTGCTGCTTTAGGTAACACCGAACCTTCAAGTTCTAAAACACGTGATATTAAGTGTTTTAAATGCCAGGGGCGGGGACACATAGCCAGCCAATGTGTAAACAAAAGGGTGATGGTGATAAACGCCCAAGGAGAGCTTGAGTCGGAGAATGAGGAAGATGATAATGACATGCCACCTCTGGAGGATGCTGATGATGAGCAAAGTGCTGTGGTTGGAGATTTATTGGTAGCAAGGCGAGTTCTCAATATGCAGCTTAAGGAGGAAGAAAGTAACCAAAGGGAGAACTTGTTTCATACTCGGTGCTTTGTGAAAAACAAAGTTTGCAGTGTCATTATCGATGGAGGGAGTTGCACAAATGTAGCCAGCACTTATTTGGTGGAGAAATTGGCCTTAGCTACCTTGAAACATCTTCACCCTTATCGGCTTCAGTGGCTCAATGAATGTGGTGAAATCAAGGTGACAAGGCAAGTATTGGTGGCACTATCCATTGGTAAATATGAGGATGAGGTGCTTTGTGATGTGGTGACTATGCATGAATGCCATTTACTATTGGGAAGACCATGGCAGTATGATCGGAGGGTTACGCATGATGGATTCACAAATAGGTATTCTTTCACTCATAGAAAGCAACCTATTATTCTTTTGCCATTGAATCCAGAACAGGTCAGGGAGGACCAATTAAAGTTACAAAGATCAAGTGAACAAAAGAAAGAAAAAGAAATGAAAGCCGAAATTGAAAAAAAAGATTTTCAAAAAAAAGAAAGAGAAAAAAAATTTGATCAGAGAGAAAAGGAAAGAGAAGGGATTTCGGCCATAGTAAGAGCAAGAGAGGAAAAATTCAATTACATTGCAAAAAAAAGTGAGATCAAGAGAGCATTATTTTCACACCAGCCCCTTATTGTACTCATGTACAAGGAGGCTCTTTTATGTACTAACGATCTCGTTGGTGCTTTGCCGAGCGATATTGTTTCTCTTTTGCAGGAGTTTGAAGATGTCCTTCCCGAAGAGGTACCTTATGGATTACCTCCAATCCGAGGGATTGAACATCAAATTGATTTCATACCAGGTGCGTCAATTCCAAACCGACCTGCTTATAGGAGTAATCCCGATGATACGAAGGAACTTCAGAGGCAAGTAGGTGAATTATTAGAGAAGGGGTATGTGCGTGAAAGCATGAGATGGAGGTAGCTATGATCCGGGCTAATGTGGAAGAAGACCGGGAAGCCACCATGGCTAGGTTCTTGCATGGTTTAAATCGTGAGATTACGGATATAGTTGAGATGCAACACTATGTTGAGTCGACAGATATGGTGCATCAAGCCATAAAGGTGGAGGAACAACTCAAACGAAAAGGATTGGTTAGGAGGGGACAACCTGTGGCTAACACCAGCCCATGGAAGACAACTCCGAAAAGGGATGAGCAGCTACAACATAAGCCAAAATTTGAATCGTTTAAGAATTCCAAACCAACGACCGCTGCTGCTTTAGGTAACACCGAACCTTCAAGTTCTAAAACACGTGATATTAAGTGTTTTAAATGCCAGGGGCGGGGACACATAGCCAGCCAATGTGTAAACAAAAGGGTGATGGTGATAAACGCCCAAGGAGAGCTTGAGTCGGAGAATGAGGAAGATGATAATGACATGCCACCTCTGGAGGATGCTGATGATGAGCAAAGTGCTGTGGTTGGAGATTTATTGGTAGCAAGGCGAGTTCTCAATATGCAGCTTAAGGAGGAAGAAAGTAACCAAAGGGAGAACTTGTTTCATACTCGGTGCTTTGTGAAAAACAAAGTTTGCAGTGTCATTATCGATGGAGGGAGTTGCACAAATGTAGCCAGCACTTATTTGGTGGAGAAATTGGCCTTAGCTACCTTGAAACATCTTCACCCTTATCGGCTTCAGTGGCTCAATGAATGTGGTGAAATCAAGGTGACAAGGCAAGTATTGGTGGCACTATCCATTGGTAAATATGAGGATGAGGTGCTTTGTGATGTGGTGACTATGCATGAATGCCATTTACTATTGGGAAGACCATGGCAGTATGATCGGAGGGTTACGCATGATGGATTCACAAATAGGTATTCTTTCACTCATAGAAAGCAACCTATTATTCTTTTGCCATTGAATCCAGAACAGGTCAGGGAGGACCAATTAAAGTTACAAAGATCAAGTGAACAAAAGAAAGAAAAAGAAATGAAAGCCGAAATTGAAAAAAAAGATTTTCAAAAAAAAGAAAGAGAAAAAAAATTTGATCAGAGAGAAAAGGAAAGAGAAGGGATTTCGGCCATAGTAAGAGCAAGAGAGGAAAAATTCAATTACATTGCAAAAAAAAGTGAGATCAAGAGAGCATTATTTTCACACCAGCCCCTTATTGTACTCATGTACAAGGAGGCTCTTTTATGTACTAACGATCTCGTTGGTGCTTTGCCGAGCGATATTGTTTCTCTTTTGCAGGAGTTTGAAGATGTCCTTCCCGAAGAGGTACCTTATGGATTACCTCCAATCCGAGGGATTGAACATCAAATTGATTTCATACCAGGTGCGTCAATTCCAAACCGACCTGCTTATAGGAGTAATCCCGATGATACGAAGGAACTTCAGAGGCAAGTAGGTGAATTATTAGAGAAGGGGTATGTGCGTGAAAGCATGAGATGGAGGTAGCTATGATCCGGGCTAATGTGGAAGAAGACCGGGAAGCCACCATGGCTAGGTTCTTGCATGGTTTAAATCGTGAGATTACGGATATAGTTGAGATGCAACACTATGTTGAGTCGACAGATATGGTGCATCAAGCCATAAAGGTGGAGGAACAACTCAAACGAAAAGGATTGGTTAGGAGGGGACAACCTGTGGCTAACACCAGCCCATGGAAGACAACTCCGAAAAGGGATGAGCAGCTACAACATAAGCCAAAATTTGAATCGTTTAAGAATTCCAAACCAACGACCGCTGCTGCTTTAGGTAACACCGAACCTTCAAGTTCTAAAACACGTGATATTAAGTGTTTTAAATGCCAGGGGCGGGGACACATAGCCAGCCAATGTGTAAACAAAAGGGTGATGGTGATAAACGCCCAAGGAGAGCTTGAGTCGGAGAATGAGGAAGATGATAATGACATGCCACCTCTGGAGGATGCTGATGATGAGCAAAGTGCTGTGGTTGGAGATTTATTGGTAGCAAGGCGAGTTCTCAATATGCAGCTTAAGGAGGAAGAAAGTAACCAAAGGGAGAACTTGTTTCATACTCGGTGCTTTGTGAAAAACAAAGTTTGCAGTGTCATTATCGATGGAGGGAGTTGCACAAATGTAGCCAGCACTTATTTGGTGGAGAAATTGGCCTTAGCTACCTTGAAACATCTTCACCCTTATCGGCTTCAGTGGCTCAATGAATGTGGTGAAATCAAGGTGACAAGGCAAGTATTGGTGGCACTATCCATTGGTAAATATGAGGATGAGGTGCTTTGTGATGTGGTGACTATGCATGAATGCCATTTACTATTGGGAAGACCATGGCAGTATGATCGGAGGGTTACGCATGATGGATTCACAAATAGGTATTCTTTCACTCATAGAAAGCAACCTATTATTCTTTTGCCATTGAATCCAGAACAGGTCAGGGAGGACCAATTAAAGTTACAAAGATCAAGTGAACAAAAGAAAGAAAAAGAAATGAAAGCCGAAATTGAAAAAAAAGATTTTCAAAAAAAAGAAAGAGAAAAAAAATTTGATCAGAGAGAAAAGGAAAGAGAAGGGATTTCGGCCATAGTAAGAGCAAGAGAGGAAAAATTCAATTACATTGCAAAAAAAAGTGAGATCAAGAGAGCATTATTTTCACACCAGCCCCTTATTGTACTCATGTACAAGGAGGCTCTTTTATGTACTAACGATCTCGTTGGTGCTTTGCCGAGCGATATTGTTTCTCTTTTGCAGGAGTTTGAAGATGTCCTTCCCGAAGAGGTACCTTATGGATTACCTCCAATCCGAGGGATTGAACATCAAATTGATTTCATACCAGGTGCGTCAATTCCAAACCGACCTGCTTATAGGAGTAATCCCGATGATACGAAGGAACTTCAGAGGCAAGTAGGTGAATTATTAGAGAAGGGGTATGTGCGTGAAAGCATGAGATGGAGGTAGCTATGATCCGGGCTAATGTGGAAGAAGACCGGGAAGCCACCATGGCTAGGTTCTTGCATGGTTTAAATCGTGAGATTACGGATATAGTTGAGATGCAACACTATGTTGAGTCGACAGATATGGTGCATCAAGCCATAAAGGTGGAGGAACAACTCAAACGAAAAGGATTGGTTAGGAGGGGACAACCTGTGGCTAACACCAGCCCATGGAAGACAACTCCGAAAAGGGATGAGCAGCTACAACATAAGCCAAAATTTGAATCGTTTAAGAATTCCAAACCAACGACCGCTGCTGCTTTAGGTAACACCGAACCTTCAAGTTCTAAAACACGTGATATTAAGTGTTTTAAATGCCAGGGGCGGGGACACATAGCCAGCCAATGTGTAAACAAAAGGGTGATGGTGATAAACGCCCAAGGAGAGCTTGAGTCGGAGAATGAGGAAGATGATAATGACATGCCACCTCTGGAGGATGCTGATGATGAGCAAAGTGCTGTGGTTGGAGATTTATTGGTAGCAAGGCGAGTTCTCAATATGCAGCTTAAGGAGGAAGAAAGTAACCAAAGGGAGAACTTGTTTCATACTCGGTGCTTTGTGAAAAACAAAGTTTGCAGTGTCATTATCGATGGAGGGAGTTGCACAAATGTAGCCAGCACTTATTTGGTGGAGAAATTGGCCTTAGCTACCTTGAAACATCTTCACCCTTATCGGCTTCAGTGGCTCAATGAATGTGGTGAAATCAAGGTGACAAGGCAAGTATTGGTGGCACTATCCATTGGTAAATATGAGGATGAGGTGCTTTGTGATGTGGTGACTATGCATGAATGCCATTTACTATTGGGAAGACCATGGCAGTATGATCGGAGGGTTACGCATGATGGATTCACAAATAGGTATTCTTTCACTCATAGAAAGCAACCTATTATTCTTTTGCCATTGAATCCAGAACAGGTCAGGGAGGACCAATTAAAGTTACAAAGATCAAGTGAACAAAAGAAAGAAAAAGAAATGAAAGCCGAAATTGAAAAAAAAGATTTTCAAAAAAAAGAAAGAGAAAAAAAATTTGATCAGAGAGAAAAGGAAAGAGAAGGGATTTCGGCCATAGTAAGAGCAAGAGAGGAAAAATTCAATTACATTGCAAAAAAAAGTGAGATCAAGAGAGCATTATTTTCACACCAGCCCCTTATTGTACTCATGTACAAGGAGGCTCTTTTATGTACTAACGATCTCGTTGGTGCTTTGCCGAGCGATATTGTTTCTCTTTTGCAGGAGTTTGAAGATGTCCTTCCCGAAGAGGTACCTTATGGATTACCTCCAATCCGAGGGATTGAACATCAAATTGATTTCATACCAGGTGCGTCAATTCCAAACCGACCTGCTTATAGGAGTAATCCCGATGATACGAAGGAACTTCAGAGGCAAGTAGGTGAATTATTAGAGAAGGGGTATGTGCGTGAAAGCATGAGATGGAGGTAGCTATGATCCGGGCTAATGTGGAAGAAGACCGGGAAGCCACCATGGCTAGGTTCTTGCATGGTTTAAATCGTGAGATTACGGATATAGTTGAGATGCAACACTATGTTGAGTCGACAGATATGGTGCATCAAGCCATAAAGGTGGAGGAACAACTCAAACGAAAAGGATTGGTTAGGAGGGGACAACCTGTGGCTAACACCAGCCCATGGAAGACAACTCCGAAAAGGGATGAGCAGCTACAACATAAGCCAAAATTTGAATCGTTTAAGAATTCCAAACCAACGACCGCTGCTGCTTTAGGTAACACCGAACCTTCAAGTTCTAAAACACGTGATATTAAGTGTTTTAAATGCCAGGGGCGGGGACACATAGCCAGCCAATGTGTAAACAAAAGGGTGATGGTGATAAACGCCCAAGGAGAGCTTGAGTCGGAGAATGAGGAAGATGATAATGACATGCCACCTCTGGAGGATGCTGATGATGAGCAAAGTGCTGTGGTTGGAGATTTATTGGTAGCAAGGCGAGTTCTCAATATGCAGCTTAAGGAGGAAGAAAGTAACCAAAGGGAGAACTTGTTTCATACTCGGTGCTTTGTGAAAAACAAAGTTTGCAGTGTCATTATCGATGGAGGGAGTTGCACAAATGTAGCCAGCACTTATTTGGTGGAGAAATTGGCCTTAGCTACCTTGAAACATCTTCACCCTTATCGGCTTCAGTGGCTCAATGAATGTGGTGAAATCAAGGTGACAAGGCAAGTATTGGTGGCACTATCCATTGGTAAATATGAGGATGAGGTGCTTTGTGATGTGGTGACTATGCATGAATGCCATTTACTATTGGGAAGACCATGGCAGTATGATCGGAGGGTTACGCATGATGGATTCACAAATAGGTATTCTTTCACTCATAGAAAGCAACCTATTATTCTTTTGCCATTGAATCCAGAACAGGTCAGGGAGGACCAATTAAAGTTACAAAGATCAAGTGAACAAAAGAAAGAAAAAGAAATGAAAGCCGAAATTGAAAAAAAAGATTTTCAAAAAAAAGAAAGAGAAAAAAAATTTGATCAGAGAGAAAAGGAAAGAGAAGGGATTTCGGCCATAGTAAGAGCAAGAGAGGAAAAATTCAATTACATTGCAAAAAAAAGTGAGATCAAGAGAGCATTATTTTCACACCAGCCCCTTATTGTACTCATGTACAAGGAGGCTCTTTTATGTACTAACGATCTCGTTGGTGCTTTGCCGAGCGATATTGTTTCTCTTTTGCAGGAGTTTGAAGATGTCCTTCCCGAAGAGGTACCTTATGGATTACCTCCAATCCGAGGGATTGAACATCAAATTGATTTCATACCAGGTGCGTCAATTCCAAACCGACCTGCTTATAGGAGTAATCCCGATGATACGAAGGAACTTCAGAGGCAAGTAGGTGAATTATTAGAGAAGGGGTATGTGCGTGAAAGCATGAGATGGAGGTAGCTATGATCCGGGCTAATGTGGAAGAAGACCGGGAAGCCACCATGGCTAGGTTCTTGCATGGTTTAAATCGTGAGATTACGGATATAGTTGAGATGCAACACTATGTTGAGTCGACAGATATGGTGCATCAAGCCATAAAGGTGGAGGAACAACTCAAACGAAAAGGATTGGTTAGGAGGGGACAACCTGTGGCTAACACCAGCCCATGGAAGACAACTCCGAAAAGGGATGAGCAGCTACAACATAAGCCAAAATTTGAATCGTTTAAGAATTCCAAACCAACGACCGCTGCTGCTTTAGGTAACACCGAACCTTCAAGTTCTAAAACACGTGATATTAAGTGTTTTAAATGCCAGGGGCGGGGACACATAGCCAGCCAATGTGTAAACAAAAGGGTGATGGTGATAAACGCCCAAGGAGAGCTTGAGTCGGAGAATGAGGAAGATGATAATGACATGCCACCTCTGGAGGATGCTGATGATGAGCAAAGTGCTGTGGTTGGAGATTTATTGGTAGCAAGGCGAGTTCTCAATATGCAGCTTAAGGAGGAAGAAAGTAACCAAAGGGAGAACTTGTTTCATACTCGGTGCTTTGTGAAAAACAAAGTTTGCAGTGTCATTATCGATGGAGGGAGTTGCACAAATGTAGCCAGCACTTATTTGGTGGAGAAATTGGCCTTAGCTACCTTGAAACATCTTCACCCTTATCGGCTTCAGTGGCTCAATGAATGTGGTGAAATCAAGGTGACAAGGCAAGTATTGGTGGCACTATCCATTGGTAAATATGAGGATGAGGTGCTTTGTGATGTGGTGACTATGCATGAATGCCATTTACTATTGGGAAGACCATGGCAGTATGATCGGAGGGTTACGCATGATGGATTCACAAATAGGTATTCTTTCACTCATAGAAAGCAACCTATTATTCTTTTGCCATTGAATCCAGAACAGGTCAGGGAGGACCAATTAAAGTTACAAAGATCAAGTGAACAAAAGAAAGAAAAAGAAATGAAAGCCGAAATTGAAAAAAAAGATTTTCAAAAAAAAGAAAGAGAAAAAAAATTTGATCAGAGAGAAAAGGAAAGAGAAGGGATTTCGGCCATAGTAAGAGCAAGAGAGGAAAAATTCAATTACATTGCAAAAAAAAGTGAGATCAAGAGAGCATTATTTTCACACCAGCCCCTTATTGTACTCATGTACAAGGAGGCTCTTTTATGTACTAACGATCTCGTTGGTGCTTTGCCGAGCGATATTGTTTCTCTTTTGCAGGAGTTTGAAGATGTCCTTCCCGAAGAGGTACCTTATGGATTACCTCCAATCCGAGGGATTGAACATCAAATTGATTTCATACCAGGTGCGTCAATTCCAAACCGACCTGCTTATAGGAGTAATCCCGATGATACGAAGGAACTTCAGAGGCAAGTAGGTGAATTATTAGAGAAGGGGTATGTGCGTGAAAGCATGAGATGGAGGTAGCTATGATCCGGGCTAATGTGGAAGAAGACCGGGAAGCCACCATGGCTAGGTTCTTGCATGGTTTAAATCGTGAGATTACGGATATAGTTGAGATGCAACACTATGTTGAGTCGACAGATATGGTGCATCAAGCCATAAAGGTGGAGGAACAACTCAAACGAAAAGGATTGGTTAGGAGGGGACAACCTGTGGCTAACACCAGCCCATGGAAGACAACTCCGAAAAGGGATGAGCAGCTACAACATAAGCCAAAATTTGAATCGTTTAAGAATTCCAAACCAACGACCGCTGCTGCTTTAGGTAACACCGAACCTTCAAGTTCTAAAACACGTGATATTAAGTGTTTTAAATGCCAGGGGCGGGGACACATAGCCAGCCAATGTGTAAACAAAAGGGTGATGGTGATAAACGCCCAAGGAGAGCTTGAGTCGGAGAATGAGGAAGATGATAATGACATGCCACCTCTGGAGGATGCTGATGATGAGCAAAGTGCTGTGGTTGGAGATTTATTGGTAGCAAGGCGAGTTCTCAATATGCAGCTTAAGGAGGAAGAAAGTAACCAAAGGGAGAACTTGTTTCATACTCGGTGCTTTGTGAAAAACAAAGTTTGCAGTGTCATTATCGATGGAGGGAGTTGCACAAATGTAGCCAGCACTTATTTGGTGGAGAAATTGGCCTTAGCTACCTTGAAACATCTTCACCCTTATCGGCTTCAGTGGCTCAATGAATGTGGTGAAATCAAGGTGACAAGGCAAGTATTGGTGGCACTATCCATTGGTAAATATGAGGATGAGGTGCTTTGTGATGTGGTGACTATGCATGAATGCCATTTACTATTGGGAAGACCATGGCAGTATGATCGGAGGGTTACGCATGATGGATTCACAAATAGGTATTCTTTCACTCATAGAAAGCAACCTATTATTCTTTTGCCATTGAATCCAGAACAGGTCAGGGAGGACCAATTAAAGTTACAAAGATCAAGTGAACAAAAGAAAGAAAAAGAAATGAAAGCCGAAATTGAAAAAAAAGATTTTCAAAAAAAAGAAAGAGAAAAAAAATTTGATCAGAGAGAAAAGGAAAGAGAAGGGATTTCGGCCATAGTAAGAGCAAGAGAGGAAAAATTCAATTACATTGCAAAAAAAAGTGAGATCAAGAGAGCATTATTTTCACACCAGCCCCTTATTGTACTCATGTACAAGGAGGCTCTTTTATGTACTAACGATCTCGTTGGTGCTTTGCCGAGCGATATTGTTTCTCTTTTGCAGGAGTTTGAAGATGTCCTTCCCGAAGAGGTACCTTATGGATTACCTCCAATCCGAGGGATTGAACATCAAATTGATTTCATACCAGGTGCGTCAATTCCAAACCGACCTGCTTATAGGAGTAATCCCGATGATACGAAGGAACTTCAGAGGCAAGTAGGTGAATTATTAGAGAAGGGGTATGTGCGTGAAAGCATGAGATGGAGGTAGCTATGATCCGGGCTAATGTGGAAGAAGACCGGGAAGCCACCATGGCTAGGTTCTTGCATGGTTTAAATCGTGAGATTACGGATATAGTTGAGATGCAACACTATGTTGAGTCGACAGATATGGTGCATCAAGCCATAAAGGTGGAGGAACAACTCAAACGAAAAGGATTGGTTAGGAGGGGACAACCTGTGGCTAACACCAGCCCATGGAAGACAACTCCGAAAAGGGATGAGCAGCTACAACATAAGCCAAAATTTGAATCGTTTAAGAATTCCAAACCAACGACCGCTGCTGCTTTAGGTAACACCGAACCTTCAAGTTCTAAAACACGTGATATTAAGTGTTTTAAATGCCAGGGGCGGGGACACATAGCCAGCCAATGTGTAAACAAAAGGGTGATGGTGATAAACGCCCAAGGAGAGCTTGAGTCGGAGAATGAGGAAGATGATAATGACATGCCACCTCTGGAGGATGCTGATGATGAGCAAAGTGCTGTGGTTGGAGATTTATTGGTAGCAAGGCGAGTTCTCAATATGCAGCTTAAGGAGGAAGAAAGTAACCAAAGGGAGAACTTGTTTCATACTCGGTGCTTTGTGAAAAACAAAGTTTGCAGTGTCATTATCGATGGAGGGAGTTGCACAAATGTAGCCAGCACTTATTTGGTGGAGAAATTGGCCTTAGCTACCTTGAAACATCTTCACCCTTATCGGCTTCAGTGGCTCAATGAATGTGGTGAAATCAAGGTGACAAGGCAAGTATTGGTGGCACTATCCATTGGTAAATATGAGGATGAGGTGCTTTGTGATGTGGTGACTATGCATGAATGCCATTTACTATTGGGAAGACCATGGCAGTATGATCGGAGGGTTACGCATGATGGATTCACAAATAGGTATTCTTTCACTCATAGAAAGCAACCTATTATTCTTTTGCCATTGAATCCAGAACAGGTCAGGGAGGACCAATTAAAGTTACAAAGATCAAGTGAACAAAAGAAAGAAAAAGAAATGAAAGCCGAAATTGAAAAAAAAGATTTTCAAAAAAAAGAAAGAGAAAAAAAATTTGATCAGAGAGAAAAGGAAAGAGAAGGGATTTCGGCCATAGTAAGAGCAAGAGAGGAAAAATTCAATTACATTGCAAAAAAAAGTGAGATCAAGAGAGCATTATTTTCACACCAGCCCCTTATTGTACTCATGTACAAGGAGGCTCTTTTATGTACTAACGATCTCGTTGGTGCTTTGCCGAGCGATATTGTTTCTCTTTTGCAGGAGTTTGAAGATGTCCTTCCCGAAGAGGTACCTTATGGATTACCTCCAATCCGAGGGATTGAACATCAAATTGATTTCATACCAGGTGCGTCAATTCCAAACCGACCTGCTTATAGGAGTAATCCCGATGATACGAAGGAACTTCAGAGGCAAGTAGGTGAATTATTAGAGAAGGGGTATGTGCGTGAAAGCATGAGATGGAGGTAGCTATGATCCGGGCTAATGTGGAAGAAGACCGGGAAGCCACCATGGCTAGGTTCTTGCATGGTTTAAATCGTGAGATTACGGATATAGTTGAGATGCAACACTATGTTGAGTCGACAGATATGGTGCATCAAGCCATAAAGGTGGAGGAACAACTCAAACGAAAAGGATTGGTTAGGAGGGGACAACCTGTGGCTAACACCAGCCCATGGAAGACAACTCCGAAAAGGGATGAGCAGCTACAACATAAGCCAAAATTTGAATCGTTTAAGAATTCCAAACCAACGACCGCTGCTGCTTTAGGTAACACCGAACCTTCAAGTTCTAAAACACGTGATATTAAGTGTTTTAAATGCCAGGGGCGGGGACACATAGCCAGCCAATGTGTAAACAAAAGGGTGATGGTGATAAACGCCCAAGGAGAGCTTGAGTCGGAGAATGAGGAAGATGATAATGACATGCCACCTCTGGAGGATGCTGATGATGAGCAAAGTGCTGTGGTTGGAGATTTATTGGTAGCAAGGCGAGTTCTCAATATGCAGCTTAAGGAGGAAGAAAGTAACCAAAGGGAGAACTTGTTTCATACTCGGTGCTTTGTGAAAAACAAAGTTTGCAGTG